>PVHX01008181.1:0-71972 GCA_004024805.1 Geosciurus inauris | reverse complement strand
ACTTGTTCATAGTGGGAAGCTGCATACTTTCTGTATTTTTGAAAAAAGGATTTTCTATAACTACTTTGTACTCATAAACAGACCTTGAATGTGTAATTTTATAATCCTATGATTTGTTGTATTTACCAAAATTAACTGGGTAATAGAGTAAGACAACTACTTTCCTCCTGAGTATAAATGTTCGAATCAGTTAATACATATGCACATACCAGCTTGAATGTGAGTGTAAACATCTGATATTTTAATACAATTTACAGGGCATAACCCAACTAACTTGTCAATTGTAAGTTACATAAAATAGATATGTAAATTTATAAATAAAACTTACAGATTGGGAATTTTACAGAATGTAAAATTCACAAATCCCACTGTTTATTCAATGAGAAGAAGGTCTACTCCTAAGGCAGTACAAGTTCAATTAGAAATATATGTGGCTTGACTACCTGAGGAGATCTATTAATCTTCCTGCTCCAACTCAATTTTACATTTTACAACTGGAAAACATCCCCCCATGATTAAGACCCTGGAACTGTGCCTGTCAGTTATGAATCCTATAGTGTCAAGAACTTTATACTCCTGGACTCAGGTAGCTAGGATTTATTCCTTTGGAAAAGGCAATAACTATGTAGTTAGCAGAGATTTTGCCCTCATAAATTCTTCATAGCATCATTGAATGTTATAAAACTCATAAAAGTATTGGGGGACATTCTGATTTATAATCTGATTCAGCACAAAAGTTTGAGAACCAGAATTCAAATATACAGCATATGGTTACATGTTTATTTTCAAAGACACACGTATAATGAATTCATTGCTTTTTAAACTTCTTTTTATCTGATGTAATTTTAAATCAAATGATTTAATTAAGTGAGAAGACTATCATCAGGGGTTAATAATAAAACCAGGTCTCTTTCACTGAAAATGCATATTCTCATGTCTTATTTCTAAAACTTAAGTATGAAATTTATTATTTGTTCAGTGACTTTTCACTGTGGAAACACTATTTAAATGCTGCACACATAGCTCTCTTTGCTTTCTTATCTTAGTTATTGTAGACTCAATGATTCGTGTCTGAATGATAAAGTACCATAGTCTACATTTATTGTGTATGGAGATCCATCAATCAGTTTTTTCTTGCTCTGACAAAAAAATACCTGACAAGAACAACTTAGAAGAGGAGAATCTTATTTTGGGGTCAGTTTCAGAGGTTTCAATTTGTGGTTGGCTGACTCTTTTGCTTTGTGCCTGAGGTTAGGCAGAACAACATGGTTGAAGGGCATGGTGGTAGAAAGGTGTTCAGCCTATGGCATCAGGGATGCAGAGTGAATCGAGGAGCTAGGGAAAAGCTATAGTCCAGAGGCACACTCACAGTGACCTACTTCATCCAGTGACACCCCACCTGTGTATAGTTACCACCCAGTAGCACATTTACATTATTAATCTGTCAAATGGTTTAATTCACTGATGAAGTAACAGCTCTCATAATATAATGATTTAACCTCTGAACATTCCTCTGAACATTCCTAATACCCGAGCTTTTCAGAGACATCTGATATACAAATTGTAATAGTCAAAAAGTGCTTAGGACAACTTTGCATTTTCAAACTGTGTGTACTATTAATTACAAAGTACATTTACCAACTATATATAATATTATTTTCTTGGTGTGTTAGTATTCAATTCTAAAGGCAAAGGCTTTGAACTTGCAGTAATTATGAGAACAGTGAGGATTTATAAGACAATACTAGAATGAAAAGGAAAAGGGTTAATGTTGCATTTTAATTATTTTATATTAAACATTGTGCATAATTTAAAAATGATTTAATTTTTGAAGATCAAGATGTGCAATGTGAAACATGAAATTTTCTTAAGTTTCAATGATTCATAGTATTGTGAATGAATATGCTCTAAATAATATTTATTTTAAAAAGCCTTTATATAATAGAAAACAAGTTTATTAAATTTAAAAGTCTATAATGAACAAAATATTTTAATGTAAAAAGAAAATGTAATTCTAAAAGTTGTGCTCTATTTGTGTACAATGAATCAAAATTCATTCTGCTGTCATGTATACCTAATTAGAATAAATAAATTTTTAAAAATGTAATTCTGTCTCTCTAAATGTCAAGGCTAAATTTATGATTGATATATATGTGTATATGTATATGTATATATATCTACATTTATACACACACACATATATATATGTATATATACATATACATATTTGCCTTCAGGAGAGATGATCCTATTTCTTATTATTTGAGAACTTGCAAGGGATGGGGAGCAGTGGCTTAAATTATGCCTGGAGCTAAGGAAGAGTTGATTTCCCTCTCCCACTCTCACAGCAATCCTCAGATTCATCATCTGCCAAAAGCAAAAAGAAGAGGACAAGCAGCAGCTCAAGGGGAGAGAGGCACAGTATTTTTCTCCAGTGCTCTGCTCTTGTGATTTTTAACATTGCCGAAATGTACATTTTGATTTTGGAATTGTTAAAAATACCTCCAACCCCTACTTCACACATATATAAAGGTAAATAATATCGTATGCTTAAAAAATGAAACTGTCAGCAATAGTCTGTTTTTTGAATCTGGGAAAAGGACAGTAACACAAAATTCTATCCTGAAGGAGAGATGATAAGTGAGGCAATCCACAGGGGAGTTTTTTGAAAGCTTATTTTGCAGGCAGTCAGTGCAGTTTCTTCTGTGCAATATAACTGACCTCTGACTAAGTGGTAGAATATTTATACAAATGTCAACTGTTCCATTTTCTATTAAACTCTGTTGAAGTGACTCATGGGTTTAGAAAAAAAAAATGATTACTATTTGTAACTACAGCTGATCTTGTACAATTTTGAATTTTGTGTACTCTAGAAACTAAAAATATCTCAGATGCATTATATTCTAATTTAAAACCTTCTCTTTTATTATTACCTAATAATATCTTGACATATTTAGATATTTATTCCTGAAAGAAAGTGTTAAAAATATGTCACTCAAAACAAACAAGATCTATTGACCTACAGAAGTATCTTTATAATTAATTATATTTATTATAAAAAATTATCCATGGAATCATTAAATGTACATTTCCAAATTTGGATCAATTGTTATATTTCATATTGCTTAGATGGTTGAATTATAATCCCAAAATAATATTTCATTGATTTTTTCTTCTTAACAAGTATACACAATGATAGGATGCTAAAATATGTAATATATTACAAAATGTACATTTCTTTCAAAATACAAAAAGTGTAACAGAAATCTGGTGTTTCTCAGTAACTATCAACTTTAATGTGCTGATAAGAATATTTTGCACAATTGTAAATAACAGGAGTTTATGTTAAGATTTAAAATTTTGAATATTAAATGTTAAGAAACAATGATATTTTATCAATCCTCTTTCCCCTTCAGCAGACCTTGAAAATTCTCTAAAAACAAAGCAGAAAATCATTTCCTTGCTGGGCACAGTGGTGTATGCCTGTAATCTCAATGGCTCAGGAGGCTGAGGCAGGAGGAGTGGGAGTTCAAATCTAGCCTTAGCAAAAGCAAGGCACTAAGCAACTCAATGAGACCCTATTTCTAAATAAAATACAAAACAGGGCTGGGGATGTGGCTCAGTGGCCGAGTGTCCCTGAGTTCAATCTCCAGTTCTCCCCCAACACCTCCCAAAAAAGAAAAGAAAATCTTTTCCTATTTTTTAAATATAATCTAAGATCAAGATAAAAATAAATAAGAAGCAGATTTGTGTTTGTTTGTCTTACTTTCTTGTTTCGGTAAAGAACAACAAATAAAATTACCTGCATCTCACCACAGTCATGTAATATGTTTGGATATTGTACATAAATTATTTGGTTTAATTCCCATGACAAAGAAGATAAGGATTTTGAGCAAATTGGGACTCAGAGAGATTGAGAACCTTCCTTGAAGTCAGCTACCTAAGTGAATAGCTGTTTCCAATAGGTTTCTTTGATCGGAAACAACAGAAATAACACTAAGCTAATTTATCCCAAAAGGAAAAATTAATTATTAAGGCTTAGAGCTACCTTTCATAATCAATGTGTACAGATTCAATTTGGCATCAACATTATGTCACCTAATTTTGGATTGTTCTTTGTCTTTCCAACAGATTCATTCTCTTCATCTGAGAAAATATTTGCCTCAGCCTCCCATATTTTCATGGTACAATGTGAGCAAAATTAATATTAGAGTTGTAGTAATCTAAAGTGAATGGTACTTTCTATCTAAGTTTAATTAAAATGCATTATTAAATCAAACAACTTGAAAAATGGATGCCACATTATATGCCCCTATTCACAGTTGTACCAAGGGAGAATGAAAAGTTAAGAGGGTTATCTAAAAAGTGGTTACATGAGCAGAACTGGCACAGTACACAGTACTTCATTGTCTCAACCCATGGGTTAGACACTGCTGAGGTTTCTTTAAAAAACATTTCACATTTTACTCTTTTACTGTTTGTTTACCTTTCCCCCAGAAATAACTGTGTGCTACAGCTGTCAATAACAAATTAGATTGCATAAAAACCAGGATTTTAGAAATATTACCATGCAGAGAGAATTCTGTAATGCAAATTGTTTGTAAATTACTCTACTTTGTAGAGATTCTATTACTACCCCTGCTCTGCAGAAAAGAGAAGTTGATGAACTTCCAAATTATTTTTGTCATTTGGAACTTTACAAAATCAAGACCCATGGAATCTTATGTTTTAAAATAAGATGCATGAAGCTGGACATGGTGGCCCACAACTGTAATCCCAGTGACTCAACAGGCTGAGGCAGAATGATCTGAAATTTGAGGAAAGCTTACACAGTATCTCAAAGTAATAAATAAAAAGGCCTGGGAATGTGCTCAGTGGTAGAGCACCCTGAGTTCAGTTCTTAGTACTGCATAAATAAACAAATAAAAATAAAATAAGAAAATAAGACACATGAAATTTTAGGATTTGATTAATTCCAAAAATAGGTACAAAGGCTCTCCCCACAGGAGTCTATCCTTCTGTATGGATTAAGCACAAGAAGAAATGAAGAAATAGAAGATATTTGAATTTTTATTTCAAAACTGGAGCAAAGGGAGGGAAATCATTTTGGTCTCATTTTTTATTTACACTTCAGATACAAGTAATTTATACTGAAAATTGCTTTATTCTGACACTTCATACGGAGAGGTACAGATTCTAGAGCATTTTCATATCAATTACAAAATTTTTAGAGAATAGTTTCCTGCAGTGCCTGAAACAGTAATGTACCATGGTGTTTGATAGCACCAGCTCTGTAGTCAGACACAAGTGTGAAGTATTGTCTCTATCACTAGATATTTCCATGATATTACTCCTAGACTGTTAACTGAGTTTAAAAGTGGGAATTTATCAATATAACTAGTGTATAGAACAAGTAAAAAAGTATTACATATAATTATTACAGTTAAGCACTCAATTTTTTTTTGAGTAAAACACATGAGCATTTGAATTTCTTCTCTAGAACTTTGAGTAATCTCTTAAATAAATACTCATATTTATTTACTAAAATAGTAGGTGACCCTGCCTGGTCTATTTCTCTTAGCATAATGTCTTCTAGGTCCATCCACGTTTTTGCAAATGATAAAAATTTCTTTTTTTAAAAAAATTAATATACCTGTGTGATTGTGTGTGAGAGAGAGGAGAGAGACAGAGAGAGAGAGATTTGAGGGAGTTCTTTTCTTTTTTAATCCAGTCTTCTGTCTACAGACACTTAAATTGTTTCCATATTTTGGCTATTGTGAATAATACTACTTAAATCTATGCTATTCTCCATAATGACTAATAATTTACATTCTAACCAACAGTTTATGGTTTCCCTTTTTTCCATATTGATGCCATCACGTCTTATCTTTTGACTTGTAACAGGCATCCTAAGAATTGAAGGTGGTGTTTCACATGGTTGTGACCTGCATTTCCCTGATAGTTAGTGCTGTTGAACAACTTTTCATACCTATTGGCCATTTGTATGTCTTTTTGGAAGAATGGCATGATCTCACTTATATGTGGAACATGAGAACGTCAAACTCATAAAAACAGAGAGGAAAAGTGGCTACCAGGAAAAAACAGGGAGACATTAATCAAAGGATACAAACTTGAAGGTATAATATGAATAAGTTCTTAAGACTTAACCTATGTTATGGTGACTATGGTTAAAAATAAATCAATGTATACTTGATTTTTGTTAGAGATAGTTCTTAAGTACTTTTAGCACCCACACAAAGAAAGGTAACTATATGAAAGAACTTGAGAGTGGTAAGCATTTCATAATGTATTTATGTATCAACCATCACAGTGTTTACTGTGAATTTTTCTCAACTATAATTTAATAAAACCAAAAAGGAGAACAAATTGTTTTAAAATTAGATTGTGCCTTTGGAATAACCCTGTAAGATTTGCTTTAAAAAATCATTGAGTCACTTTTAAAATTTTGCATGTTTTGTGAATTATATATAGCTCAATAAAGGTCATTAAAAATAGTAGATGATCAATAAATACTGGTTCCTTGTTAATCAAAGTCAAGATATGTTAACATCATCAGAGAACTTTCTAGAAATGTGATCTTAGTCCACACAATCTCAACTAAACTGGAATGTGCATTTTAATAAAGTCACTGTAAAATTTATATTATCATTAAAGACTGAAAAGAACCATTAGTTCTTCTCTTTCCCATATAAATAGTGTACATAAGTGGCTCTTAATAAATAATTGTTGATATGCTAGCCCATATTTCCTCTAGTGAAGCCATCAAATGAAAGCTTATTATGTATTGTTGAGATACAGCCATACTATCTCAGAATTGTTAGATTGTTTAGGTGAGTTTGACAGTTTCTGGTTTTGTCAGGCAGTGAGAGATTAAGTCAAGAGAAGTACACTAGAAAGAAACCAAGGCACTTGAAAATATTTGGAGAAAATAAGCTGAACTCTGAGCTCCTACATGTTTATCAAAACTACTTTTTGTTCTTTTTACTTTTCAGTCTCAGTATAATTACCTTGGATATACAGATTATTCTGGGGAAAAAAAGTGGTTTCTTTTTCTTGAAAATGTAGACATTTTTATATGCAAAGCAGTGTGGGAGTAGTTGATAAATAAAACTTGGATTGTTAAATAAGAACATATTCATTGTTCAAACTAGCTCTGTGGCCTTGGAAACTACCTCAAATTGGATTTCGTCATTGGTAAAAAGGGCAGCAAAAGTTTGTGACTCAGAAATTCTCCATTAGAATTTCAGATTTTATTCTTATTCTATTTAAATTGGGATGATCACATATGGGAAATTCACATTGCCTGTATGAAAATACAAATATCTATTCTTAACAAATCCAACAATTAATTCAATTTCCTCATTTTAAAAATTGAAATATTACCACTACCCATTTGCCTATTAAAAGAATATGATATTTTCTATAATCCTGCTTTGAAATTTTTGTTTCTTTTCTAATACTAAAACCTGATTTAGAAAATAGAATACTGAAAGGAAGTTTTATAATATGGGTCTATTTCTACCTCTATCTTATAGATTTGGTTGCTTTAGGTAAGTTTCAAAGGCTGTGATTTCAAATAATTTTTTTATAAAACAAATGAGTTGAACTAGATAAATTTTAATTAGAACAAATCATAATTTTTATAAATTCAAAATCTATGTAAAATGTCTTCCTTCCTCAAGAAGTTTATGAAAACTGAACTACTTGCTTTGTAAAAACAATTAAAAGCTTTGGTTGTAAAAGGAAATAAAATCACAAGAGGACAGGAAGATTCTCATGAGCAGAAAATCATCTCTGCTGAAAGCATTTCATTACCAGGTATGTTAGACACCCTCAAAATGTCTAAATGTACAGCTTTGTCATAAAATCATGAACATTTTGTTGCTGTGACAACTGAACAGAACTTGCCAAAGGCTTATTCCATAGAATCCATAATCTGAGCTGAAATACCATTCTCCAGTTAATGAGCAGTATAGACCCATGCATGCAAAATCTGGCAATTGGACCTTCCCACACAGTCCCATTACACAAATAATAGCATTCTAGAAATGTAACATTTTTGCCCATAGTTCGCAGGTGCCCAAATTGTACAATTTTTTAAAATATTGGCTCACAATATGTAAACATAGAGTTTATGACAATTTCGTTTTGCCAATATATTTTCCCTCTTGCCCCATGTATGTTTCTGTGAACATAATAGTTCTGAAAATATATTATCACTATAACATTTCAGTACAATATTTAGAAAGAAAATGAATAATTTTAGGATGACTGATGATATGATGATTTTATAAATCCAAAATGATCTTGTATGTCAGTGGAAATTATTAAGCATGTATTACTGTACGTGTGTTTAGCATGCATAAAATCCCAAATTGAACGGAGTCAGTCAGCCCATCCAGATGGATGCTATCCCAGATGGAGAATGTGATTTGGAATACAGGCAATTTTAAAAGTTTATGAGAATAGTCTCTTTTACTAGGTCTTTATAAGAGGCAAAACATAAAAATAATTCTCTACAGAGTTACAAAATTTTAAAGTCCTAAATTATTATAAATAAAATTTTTGCCCACTTTATCCTAGTGTAGGGCAATTGACCCACAATATTAGATCAAGAACTCTTCTCAGGATTTACTATAACATCAGTCTCCATCTGCTGGATCTTACCTTCTATTTCTTTTTTTGGTGTTAATGCTTCGGAAAAATCTCACATCACAAACTCTATCTCAGCTTGTGTGTTTGGAGAGCTCAATTTGTTACCTGTGCAAAATCAAGTAAAAACACAAACACGCAGGAAGAGTTCATCCAGGCTACTTCAAGGCAGAGTGTGAAAATACACAAATAAGGAAAGGAGGGGGTTATGAAAAAATATTACCTGTATGAAAGCTTCCCAATAAACTAAAAATAGAACTACCATATAAGCAAGCTATTTCACTCTTCAGTATATCTCCAAAAGAATTTAAATCAGCATGGCTTAGAGATACATGAATGCCCATGTTTATTGCAACACAATTCACAATGCCAAGTTACAGAATCAGCCTATGTGTCCATCAACTGATGACTGGAGAAAGGAAATGTAGTACAAGTACACAAGAGCATTTTATTCAGCCATGCGAGGCACTGGGTTTGATCATTAGTACTGCATTATAAATGAATAAATGAATAAATAAATAAATAAATAAATAAAGGCATGCTGCTCATCTACAAGTACAAAAAAATATAAAAAAAATAAGGAAATAATGAATGTCATAAAAACAGGGAAATTATTGAGCTAAAGGTAGGAGGTCAGGGGGAGAGAGGAGGAGAGTATAAGGGGAAGTACTGGGGAGTGAAATTGATTATGTTATACACATACACAATATGCCACAATGAAACTTATTATTCTATTCAGTTATTTTGTAACAATAAAAAAGTCTAATCTAAGAATTTACTGAAGTGAGGTGGACAGAAAGGACTTTATAGAGCAAAAGGTTTAAGGATTTACAGGTTTTTTGGTACATTATCCATACTTCTGAAATTAAAAGAAGCTTCTCGCTCATGTTAGTAGCATATTTCCAAATGTAAGAAAATGCATTTAGAACCCAACAATCTATTTGTCCCTTTCCTTTTGGTTTTGTGTATTTTCATTTGGTACTTATAAAACTGTATGCATTTTAGTTTACCTGGTCCTTATATTTTATTTTGTAAATTCATAAATTTTAGTAACTTTCTGTATTTCAAAATTGTGTGTTTGGGGTTATTTGGAGTCAAAGTTTTTCTAACCCTACAATACCAATGCTGGGATAAAGTTTGAAGTTCCTTGTCATGCAAACCTAGGAACAAATACAAGCATGTTTAAGATCAAATACCTGAATGGCTCCATAGTAAGTCACTGCCTGAAAAATCTACTGTCATCTCTCAATCATTTTGTTCATAGTTCTCAAACTTAAAATTCTCTTAGGTCTTATCATTTTCATTGGATATATCACACTTTGACCCCATCTGTACCTTACTCTGCATCTGGCTTTTGTGGATTTTGTTTATGACCTCAGTTTAGGTCTAAGTTTGGGTCTAGTTCAGTTCTACTAAGTAGAGGAAGGAATTACCTGCTTTTCTTTGAACCTTTATTTGTTCACTAGATTATAATCAGTGTTTCTCTTTTATGATTCTCCTTTCTTGTTGAGATAAGATTCAGAATTTTTAGTTTTACCAAGATATAAGTTGGTACATAATCATATGCTCATTTATATGCAAGAAGAGAGAAAGAGTTTCAGAGGCATTTCTATTCTAATAAGATGTGGTGGACATTTCTATTGACATAAGGCCCTACTTTGTATAAGCACCAAAAGCACTTAAAACTTCTATCTGCTTTGAACAGTTTTCCCAGTGTCTAAAGAAATAAAACAAATCATCCCTCAATCTTTTTTACTTTACAGTTTTGTAACAAAACAGGTGTAAGCAAAAACCAATTTGATCCCAATTATGAGTGTGGAAGTGCACACCAGGTGTGTAAGATGTTATGACCAATATCCTCATGATAAAAGAGCTTTTTAAATAGCAGCAGAATGGCCAAAGGCAGGAAGACAGAGCACACACACATCAATGTAAATTTCAGAACCTGAAAAGGCTTGCTTTGATTATTTCCTGCTTTTAATGGCATAACTTAAACCATTTTTTGAAAATCTCTACTTCTGCATTATATTTTTTAATCATTAGTGACCAACTTCTTAACTTTTCTTTCTCGCCAGGAATAAGTTTTTAAAGGTAAGTTTCTTTCTTTTATGTTGAAGCCTTGATTAAATACAATTGTATTTTTGCATGAATTATTACTATAGACCATTGAAAGCATGATGCATGGATTAATGGAAACAAACATGTCTATCTGGACAGAGTATCAATTAATTTTTTTTTCTCGGAACCAGTTACTAATTAAACAGCATTAAGTAAAACTCTTAATTTCAGCTTTACTCCCTCCTAAAATATCAATATCATTCATTTCATGGGTGATGTTATCAGATTAATTAAATGATCTAAGAAAGAAATAATTCATTATAGTTTTAAATGCTATATCAGCATTGTTATATATAATAGTATTTGTCCTCAGTGGAATCACTAGTATTCAGCAATATTCCCTAATACTGGATTTAAGAATTCCCAAACTACTCTTTCTTCAGCATCTGGAGTGATTCAGAAACAACATTGTGAATTTGCCATACACAGGAAAAAGAAAATGAATAGTAGAAGTCAGAGTAAATAAATACCAAAATAAAATATGATGTAGTTACTCTTCATTATTTATGGATTCCAAATTTGAGGATTTTCCTGCTCAATAAATATTATTTTCAACTTCAAGAGCAGCATTCATGTTACCTATAAGGTCATTTGCAGAAATGTGCAGAAGTCATCTGATGCACATACATCCAGCTCCACTGGGTTTGAGCTGAGGCTCTGCCTTCTTTTTCAGCTCTCACTCTGAACAAATGCCCCTTTCACAGTCTAGTGAATGCCATATTTTTCAAATCTGTGCTTGGTATGTTTACTGTTTTAAGTGTTTCCTAACATAGTGCTAAAGTGCTATTTACTGTTCCTAAGTACAAGAATGCTGTAATTTGCTTCACAAAGAAATATATGTTAGATATGGTTGCTTCTGTTTTTGTATGAACTGAATTGTATAATACTCTCTCCAAATTCATATTTTAAAGTCCTAATTCCCAATGTAACTGCATGTGACCAAAAGACCTTTAGGGAAGCAATTTAGTTAAATGAGATCACAGTGTGGGACAGTGACAGATAGAACTGGTGTTCCTAGAAAAGAAGAGACAGGAGAGCTCTTGCTTTCAGTCATCACACACAGAGGGATGTAAGGACACAGGGAGATCCCTTGTCTGTTAGCAGAGTCATCAGCAGAAACTGAAATTGTCAGTGCCTTGATTATGCTCTTCGGGCCCTCAGAACTCTGACAAAATGTGTGTTGTTTAAACCAGCCAGCCTATGGTATTTGGTTACAGCAGCCCTAGACAACTAATACAGTTATGATGCTGTTGATCCTGTGCTCAGTGTAGGGAGTCCAACAATATATATGAAATAAACTGTCTTAAACACATATAAAGCAAGACTATATTTTGGTTGGCTGAGGAAAATGTTATGACTAGGGGCTTGCAGGAACAAAATCCTATATTTCTGTAAAGATTCAGTATTTGCGAATTCAGTATTAATGGAAACCTTATAGAACAAAACTACTGCAAATAATGAGAATTAATTGTACATATTTTTTATGATTCTCTATAGATACATTTGGAATCCTTTCAAAAGGATTATTTGTTAGTTTTGCTGTCATACCTTAAACTCCAAAATTATGGCTACAGTGTACGATATGTCCTTGATGGAAAAAAAAAAGCAATACATTATGTGGTTTAGTTCTACATGTAGTTTCAGTCCTATCACTATTGTTGACACATACTCAGAAAGTATGCTTCAAATTATGTGCTTTTGTAAATTACTAATTCACAAAACTATGCTTGAAATTGATTTTATGGAGTCAAAGTTATTCATCTTGAATAATGTGTAAGTTCTTTTTCTTCATATATACATATATGTATACATGTATGTGTATATATTTTCTTTAAAAATAGCCACATACTTTATAAGACTAATGTGTTTTTCTTATTGACCGAGTATTCAAAATATGGTATTTTGAATATTCAAATATTTCTTCGGTTTAATGAGTTCACCTGTTATAGGTTGGATGTGAGGTGTCCCCCAGAAGCTCATGTGTGAGACAATGCAAGAAGGTTTGGAGGAGCAATTATTGGGCTATAACCTTAATATAATCAGTGAATTAATCCCTGATGGGATTAACTAGGTGGTAACTGAAATGGTAGGGTTTGGCTGGAGGAGGTGGGAATTGGGGCATGCCTTTGTATCTGGACAAATGGACTCTCTGTTTCTTAATCATGATGTGCACTATTTTGCTCCGCCACACTTTTTTGCCATGTTGTTCAGCCTCACCTTGAGCCCCAAGGAATAGAGCTGACCTCCAAAACCCTGAGCCCTTAAAAAAACTCTTTCTCCTCTACAGTTGTGCTGGTCAGGTCATTTAGTCACAGCAGTGAAAAAACTGACAAACATCTCCAATGGGAAAGATTTGATTACAGTCTTTGTGCAAATTTGGTTCTCCATTACCCTATCATGGCCAACTGAAATACATGTGTATTATTTTGGATCACTGGGGAAATCAGCAAGTAGAAAACAACAGTTTCAAAAGGATAGTATATGGAAAACCATTTGCACAACTGTGAAATTTCTGACAGATCCATAATTTCAACATATATAGTGTATGCAGTGCTTGCCAAAGGCTTCATTTCATACTCAGTGATGAATAAAGATATCACAGAATTTGACTTAAGTACTGTCAGGCAATAGTCATGTTTATAAAGATAAATATTATTAACTCTAAAAATTTGGCCACATGTGCTTGTGTATCTTCTGAAATTGTGTGACATTGGACAAACCATTTCAGATTTATTGTGAGAGATGATGTAGAAAGCACATAAAATAGATCCCGTAATTGTTGGTGCATGATAGATGTTCATAGATAATGTGTTCACTTTTAGGAAAAACTTCTACCGTGAGTATGAGGTTACTGATAGTAAAATAGACTGTTGGCTTTAATTTCTATTAATTCAGAGGGCTCACATACACAGAAATGTGCACATATATGCATTGGTAAAAACTTCCTACTAACAATCAACAGCAGCACAATCTGCCTTTTCTTCAGGATACACCATTACCATTATCTGAATTAATTCAGAATCTCTGGGTTTTATTTATGCATATATTTCTAGACACCTTCAGAAGAAATCAACAGTGGTTGCTCTATTACTGATATTGTAATCCCATAACCAACATTATCAAACAGCATTCTAACTGATTTTATAATTGAGATCTATACAATATGTACAATCTAGTAGGATATACAATGTTTAGTTCATGCTGAATTTAGTACCATATCAACAGAGTAGTAGAACACTTGTGCAGGAGATTGTCATATTGATTATAATTTTATATCAGAATTCCGTGTATAAACCAATTTAATCCAGACTCATCAAGCAGTTAATTTCAATCAAAAATATAGCATAAGAATTTGCAAATGTATAACTCAATACTCTTACTAAGAATGGTTTAGACCTAAGCTTCCATTTAGTTTCATGTCCCCCAACATTATTGTGTATTCAAATGTTTGAACTAACTGATTAAATGAGAATGATTAGCTGAACATTGTTGCATTATAATGTTTCTACACTTGTCTCAAGCGAGCTCTCTGTGAATATAAAGTACTTATGAATGTATCAAGCTTACAAGAATATGACTTATGACAGTATCTGTATAATTTTCCTAAAAATAAGTGTACCTTTGGCAGAGATAGAATTGAAATATGCTTACTTAATAGCACACCAAATATTAATGCTCACTTATAAGAACCTAAAAATTGTGAAAATCAATGTTCCAGTTAGTCATCTCACAGTATGGCTGAGGGAATTATTGCCTAGATTTCATCTAGAAAAAGTAAAAATTACATCAAGGTGATGTCTAAGGTGAGTCCTGGAAAACAAAGAGATTTTAATTTTTTTCAATTGCCAGTGGACTTTTATTATTTATTTATTTATTTGTTGGTTTGTTGGTTTGTTTTTCCGTCATGCTGAGAATCTAACCCAGTGCCTCACACGTGAGAGGCCAGTATTCTACCACTGAGCTACAACCCCAGCCCTAGAGGGTTTTTTTGGAGCGGGTGGGGGAGTACTGGGAATTGAATTCAGGGGAACTTGACCACTGAGACATATCCACAGCCCTATTTTGTATTTACTTAGAAACGAGTCTCACTGAGTTGCTTAGTGCTTCACTTTTGTTGATGCTGGCTTTGAACTCTGATGGAGATTTCCAATCTTAATAGTAACAATGTGAACTATTCGGGAGAAAGGAATACCAAGAGTGAACCCAGTAACACTAGCAGAAGAGCCAGGAAGAGAAACTAAGTATGTTAGTTTCTTACTGCTGCTTCAACAAATTATTCAAATGTAGCTTAAGCAAAATGAATTTGCTTTCTTATAATTCTGGAAATCAGTGATTCAAAAGCATCTTCACTTCACATGTTGGAAGAGCTGGATACTCCTTGAGCATCTGAACAGAATCTTTCCTTGCCTTTTCTGTCTTCCAGGGACATCTAAATTTTTGTATCCTCTTCCAGTCTCAAAATCCATAATTTCTTCACTCCAACCTCTGCTTCTGCCATCACATTGCATCGTCCTCTGACCAACTCATCCTGCCCCTATTTAAAATAAATGTTGGTATTTCTTACACCAACCTGTATAGGATAATCTTCTCATCTCAAGACTTTTTTAAAATAAATATTTTGTATGTTTAGGTTACACAAAGTGATGATGCATATATGTATGTATGTGTGTGTGCATATGAAAGAAAAATTTATGAATAGTGGAACAGATTAACATATACATTATCAAGTAGTTACACATTTTCCTCTCCTATGAGAAGAACAGGTATATTTACTCATTTATCAAAACTTCGAATACAGGGCATTAATATTAACTATAGTCTCCTGTTATACATTAGGTATTTTGGTTTGTTAATCCTATGTATCTGTTAATTAATATTCTTTGGTCTACCCCTCACAATTTCCACCACCCACCCAGATCCTGTTATAAAACCCAGATCCCTATAATAAACCAACTGTTTTATTATCTCTCTATAAATTTGACATAAAAAGTCAATTCCACATACAATTAGATCTTGCAATATTTTTCTGTGTCTAGCTCATTTCCTTAGCATAGTGTCCTTCAGACCTATCCAAGATATGACAAATGTGAGGATCTCCTCCTTTCTTAAGAATAAATAATACTCCATTATATACATACATGTGTGTTTGTATGTGTGCTTATCTATCTATCTATCTATCCATCTATCTATCTATCTACATATATACATACAACATTTCATTTATTCATTCATTCAGTGTCTGACACAGGTTATTTTCATATTTTGACTAATGTACATAATTCTGCAATGAACATGGGGTACAGATACCTTTAAGAGTTTTGTTGTTGTTGTTGTTATTGTTTTCTTATACTGGGGATTGACTCCAGGGGTGATTAACCACTGAACCAAATTCCCAGTCTTTTTTTTTTATTTTTGAGACTTTTTTTTTTTTTTTTTTGCTAAGTTGCATACTGCCTTGCTAAATTGCTCAGGCTGGGCTTTATATATGAAATCCTCCTGCCTCAGCCTCCAGAGCCGCAGGGATTATAGCCTCTGGCTTATTACGTCCAGTTCTTTAAGAGGTTTTGATTGCATTTAGAGAGTATAAAAACCCAGAAGAGGCATTTCTGGGCTAAGATTTTTACTTAATTGCATCTGTTAAGTCCCTTTTCTTACATAAGGTAAGATTTACAGAATCCTCAAAGTAGACAATGGATATGTTTTGGGGGTGGGTGGCATTGGGTAGTTTAACTCCACTTAGTTTTTAACTAGAATGATACAAGATGACTTTGGTTCATCCAAAAGTGAGGTTTCATTTGTCTATGTAAACTTTCCCACCTTCAGAACCTTTTAAAATACAGATTTGGTGTAATTTAAAATTTCTCCTGAGAATTTGAAATCATGCAGTATAGAGTAAGTCTTAACTAAACAATGACTACTAATATTTAAAAAATCTTAAGCTCTCCAGGTGATTCTGAAGTGAATGGTTTAGGAAATAAAGTTTGATAAACACTAACATGAACACAAAGTTGATTATAGTAATATTTACACTTTAGAAGGTTCATTAATTTTGGAAAGTTGTGATGTTTACACATCAGAAAACTCTGATGGTACAGAAGATGAGGATATAGTGGTGAGAATTAAAATAAGGTTAGGCAGCTGGTTAGATCATTTATAATAAAATAAAATAAAATAGAGTGTAGAAGCTGTGGCTTACTACACATTTAGATGGCAGTATTAAGAAACAAAAACAAATCAACCAAAAACTTCAGAATTCAGGAGAGGAGCTGAAGGGATAGTAAAGAAAATGTCTGAGATGTGTAACTATTCTTAATTTTAGAAATTATTATGATGTGTTTGAGTAATACTGGGTAAGAAGCAGAGACTTAACATTGGATTTTGTAATACAGGAAAAAGAAATTGGTAATATTTTCTTATTTTCTCCACAGTCTAATTCAACTAAATGCTAAAGTTTACTATTTCTTTGTGACCTCAAAACTTGAAGTTCACAAAATAAAAAAATAACTTCAACTTGTTTTCAGTTTATATCACTATACTTGTTGATTTCAGAAATGCTTTATTGACTAACAATAGTACTTACTCAAGACATTATTTATATATTTATTCGTTTTCTAATGAAAATATCAACTACTTTTAAATAGCTATTTTCAATCTTATTAACATGCATTGCTATAACTACAAAAGCGATAGAGGCTAATTTATATACCAAAATATCTTTGTTTTTAAAGTGATTATCAGTATAAATAAATTTTCACTGTTTTATTTTCTTTTCCTATAGAAGAAACCAGTTTGAATATGGAAGAGAAATATGTGTCACTATCATAAATAGGTTTTTAAAATAGGTTTTTACAGATTAAGGTAATTAGCTTATCACCTCTCCCATCACCTGAAATTCTGAGCAATTCTAAAATTGTTTCAATGATTAAAATTTCTATTCAAATTCAATTTCACAATAGTATTGACTTTAAAAGAACAATAGGTATCATATTGTTAATTCACAGAAAATGTTTTAAAAATCTCTGCTATATTTTCTAATATTTAAATATTAGATTGTTATTCAATCTTAAGCAACGAACAAATGATGGAAAATACATTAAATTTCATCAAATATCTTCAGAAATTTTGAAATAAATCTTTAAACAAACCAATGCTTATAGATTATTTATTTGATATATAAAGCAAAAGAAATCCATAAAGTTAGAAATGGTTCTTTATTGTTGAACAGATTAGTTAACATCCACATCTGAATTATAATTAAATACCTCATACCCAAGGGAAGCTATAAATACTTTGTTTTATTATGCTCATGTTACCCTGTTGCCAGGTTCTAGAGTGACCATATATAACTTCTTGTCCAGTTTGAGACTCAACAGAGAAAGGGATGAATGAAGTAAATGGCAACATAGATAGGACACTGGGAAAACCTTGCTGAGTGTTGACTCTAGTTAAACTGGCTTCACTAATATGGCAGTCTATATGCCAAGTGTCCTCTTATACATCAGCAGACAAGCCTGGGTTTATACACAGAGTATGCAGCAACACAAAAGATGTAAGAAGGTACATGAATAGGCATAAGAATTCATACATTCAAATCTTTCTATGCATAGACATGCACGTGTACACACCCATACCATGCACACACACCATTATCCACAATAGACTTCAGAGTTAATTAGGGACTGATTCCAAATTTAAATATATTCTTTTACTTTTTTTATTCTTCATTTTGAAATTTAAATATATTAAAGTAATGATAAATAAATGCATTTATTTATTTTATCTTATTTGAAAAACTGTTCATGAGTCTAAGACTAGAATAAACACAAAGGAAACAACAAAATTCAGATGATAAAGGCAAGGGAAATGTTAACAAAAGTTGTGCTTTCCTTAGATCAGAATCAAAAATTCTTACTAATACAAATTTCAAAGAACCATTGCAATGCAACATCAATAGTGTTTTTTCCAATTGTTACAGGCACTACTTTTTCAAGGAAATAAATGTTTCTAATTTTGTTGCTAATTAAAAACACCTCTGTCCACTTGTATCTGTATTAGCTGGCAGTTTGAAACAAATATTGGGATTTTAAATCTCCACTAATGAAGTTATTTTAAAGGTCCATGATTCAGGGATTTTATGTTCAGCACTAGCAATGATATTTTATTATTATTAATTTAAGCTTTTAACCTTGTTTATTTCCTGGCAATAATTTCAGAATGTTAAATATGTTTTTCAAATAATTTGAAGTAGGCAAGTAAGTTATAGAGCACATTTCTAACATGTGTGAGATACTGAGTTCGATCTCCAGAATGTTAAAGAAAAATAATAATTTTTTCAGACAAAACTTACTAAACCGTACTGTTTTATAATCCAATCCCAATTCTTCTTTTTTGCCTGAAGTTTCTCTTTTAAAAAATGTGCAAAGGAATGAGTTCTTCTTTGAAAGTGATTAGTATATGAATTTATAATATAAATGCATGCATAATTTCTGAATCATTGTTACCTGACAATTCCAGAACTCTCTCTGACCTTCCCTTCATAGTTTACCTGTGATTACTCTAATTACTGTTACCATAATTTTATAGAAACCTTGTTCTTTTTTCCATTTTGAGGGATTTTAATATGCTTTAAGTTGAATATTTTAGAAGGCTAGCACATTTTAATTATTCTCTATCTGTTGCTCAAACTCTTTGCTGTCTATGAAAATAAATGTATTTTAATTTCTTTATTACTGAGAATTATATAAATGAAAAGTTTTCAGATACTGAAAATCTCTTCCCTTAGTACAGCCTCCTGTCATTTATACTTTCTCTATATATATGGCATTGAAATCTTATGTATCACAAACCTCCCTTGTTATGGTCCAAACGGCATCTTTTGGAATCTTTTTATTTTTCATTAGAGTCAGTTGAATGAACAAGTAATGTTTTCCATTTCAATACTTGTTGTTCTAATCCCATAAATCTCCTGTTATACTTTACTGACTTTATTAGTTTCTTCATATGTATCTTCTCACTAAGCCTATAGAACTCTTATGATACCCAAACACTGAATTTTTGTTGTTTGTTGGCAGTCAGGTCTCTGTATATTTTGATATTGTTAACAAATCTAGCAGGAACTGCTCTACTTCCTTGGTTCCTATAACATAATTCTTCCCTAGGTATTCTTTGATTCTTTCTTCTAATCACTTCATGAGCTCTTCCAATTTTATATGTTACATCTAATATTTAGTATTCAGCACCGTTTCCTCTTTCCCCCTTGGCTTTCTCTTTCATGGTAATTGCATCTAATCCAAATCACTTGGTCAACCTCTATGCCAAATGTATCCATCTATGGATTTCTAACACCGGAATCTATTTTATCCATTTCTAACTGCATTTTTGATAACTTGTAGATATGTGTCCTAGAGTTTAAAATCACAGGTCCATATTTTAAAAGCCCCATTTGATCTAGGTAAGTTTTGCAACCATTTTTTCACATCTTTCATCTACTTTACAAAAATTTTCAGGGCTGGAGTTGTGGCTCAGTGGTAGAGTGCTCACCTAGCATCGTGAGGCACTGGGTTCAATCATCAGCCCACATAACAATAAAAAAATAAAGATATAAAAAAAATTTTAAAAATTAAAAAAAAAATTTCACCATGGACATCTCAGGTTTTTATTGGTCAATCTAAACTCTGATACTGTAAAACAGAGGAATATGTCCAAATCTTATGTACGCTCCTGTAAAATTCCTGATAATCGAGTTCCACAACATCTCCACCAATGCCTTAATCTCAAATACATCTATTTTCTTTGAAATAACTTTTCTTTGTCAGCTGCCAACTTTAGACGACCAATATTAATTGGATAATGTTTATTATAAACATTTGTTATTGTATTTTCTCTGCATTTTTTTACTATCTCACTGTGATATCATTACATAATTGTAATTTAAGCAGTTGTGAATGGAAGTTAGTTGATAAATATCAAAACAATACTGTCTTTCTTTTTGCCAGGTGGATGTCAGAAATACATGAGGAGGGCAGTTTATTAATGAGAAGTAGACAAATTTTCCAATTCTTAATTTTTCATTACGTATGCCTGTGACCCAGAAATATAATTTAATCTATTTTAAAAAGTTGTTGGAAAAATGGTTATATAAGAAGAAATGAAAAAGAGAAGACTTTCTGAAGTCACAAATATACAATTATTAAAATATTATTCTCGTTTATAGACATTTTATATGCACAAAATAAATGGATATAGGATATAAATATGATTTTATATAATTATAAACATATATCTGCACTTTATTTCTGTTTAGTTCTCTGAAACCAAGGACAATGGCAAAGGAACTGAGTTTAACTAGCAGTATTACAGTGTTCTCCATGAAGCAATTAAATTGGAAAATGAAAACTCAGGGGAAAGAGTCCATTATTCCTTCTCATTTAGCTGCACATTCTGAATCTACTCTTCCAAGTTCTAAGAGGGCCATGTAGCCTTATTTAATATAATAATAACACTCAGCTTGTTAATTTTTTTCACAATACAATTTTATACTGAAAAATAAATAAGTTCTCAAGTGAGCCTTAAAAACATCTCTCAGGGAATAAGCAGCTCAGCCTTCATGATTTCTATAACAACTGAACTTACACATGAAGAACTTGGTGGCCTAAAATCCTCAAGGACATTTCTGCTAAGAGTTTAGAAAATTAGGTATTTTTCGAGTAAATATTCTTATAGTAGTGGCAATACGTGGCTCATCAATCATGGGATATTTTTTTTTAAATATTTATTTTTTAGTTGTAGGTGAACACAATATCTTTATTTTATTTTTATGTGGTGCTGAGGATCGAACCCAGTGCCTCCCACATGCTAGGCGAGCATGCTACCACTGCGCCATAATCCCAGCCCCAATCATGGGATATTAATATGAGTCAAGAAATTGTCTCCTTTATCTTTAACATAGTAATTATAGAGTCAAAAATATAATTGTGCATTTGTTATTGTTTAGGTATTTGTTGTCCTCCGAAAGCTCACGTGTGAGCCAATGCAAAAAAGTTCAGAGGTGAAATAATTGGGTTAAAAAAGTCTTACCTAATCAGTGCATTAATCCCCTGAGATTAACTAGGGGGTTACTATAGGTAGGTAGGGAGGAGCTGGATCATTGGGCTGTGCCTTTAGGGTATTTTGTCTGTAGTGAGGAGAGAGTATCTCTCTCTACTTTTCTCCACCACACTCTTCCATCATGTTGTTCTGCCTCACCTTAAACCCCAAGGAATGGAGCTGCCTGTCTGTGAACTGACCTCTGAAACCAATAGCACCAAGAAAACTTTTCATCCTAAAATTGTTCTCGTCAAGTCTTTAGGTCACAGCAATGGAAAACCAGCATACATAGTCAAATAACAATAATATGAAAGATAAACACAAGTGATTTCATTTAGTATGAAGAGTGAATTGCTAGATCAGAGCTGCCAAAAAATGTAACTCCCTACTGTTCTCCTGAAAATATGTTCAATTATACTCCTACCACAAAGTATGAGCATATTGACATGTACTGAAAATTATGAGACTGTATAATGACTTGCTGTAATCATTTATAATTTAATCCAGTGATAAGAAATCTAGATATCAATGACTTTTATCACAATTTATTTTCTGATATTGAAACAAAATATTTAAAAATGCTTCATAGAAGCTCTGACATTTAAAAACATGATGAAGCCAGGTATGTGATGTATACTTGTTGTTTTAGTGATTTGGGAGGCTGAGGCAGGAGGATTACAAATTCAAGACCTGGGTAATCCTGTGTTAAAATGAAAAATAAAAGGGCTGGGGATGTAGTTTAGTGGTAGAGCACCCCTTGTTTCAATCTTCAGTAACATACACAAACACACGCACACACACACACATGCACAATAAACGAACACAAACAAATAAATAAATAATGACAGGGCTATGGATATAGCTCAATGGTTGAGCTGTAAGACCCTGGGTTTTTCAACTTTTATGCCAGAAAGATATTTTTTTTGTATTAAAATAACTAAAAATAAATGAAGGTTTATATTCAAGTAAACGTCTACATGGCAAATTCTGTTGTGAAAGAATTGTCTTTAATCTAGTCACATGGGATATGTTAAAAACAATTTAACATATTTTATTTGCTAACATTTTATATGTTGATGGCATTAATTTCTTAATTATACCTAGTTGATTTCTTCATTCAAATTTATAAATGATGGTTCTTTTGAATATAGAAAAGTAATGTACTAGATAATGATATATTTGCATGTTTTAATAGTGCCAAATTTTGTATGTTATTTTTACTATTAGTCTTTTTTAAAAAATTTTTTGCTTATATTTGTACATATTAAAATTGACATAAATTTTCTGTAGTCAATAATTGATCAGTTCAGTTCCCCTAGCTACAAATATTCAGATATATTTAATTCCTCACACTTTCCATTTTTTTAATCATTCATTATCAATTTGACCACATTTGTAAGCAACATCATCTTGAGAGAGAGAGGGAGAGACAGAGAGCAAGCACTCAAGAAAACATTAAGAAGATTAATATATTCTCACTTATCAATTTTTCTACATGTAAAAAAGTGAGATTAATATATTCAAAAATACATTTGATGGTATTAATTTCTTGAAAAAGTTTTCTACTTACAAGAATTTGAGAAATATTGAATAAAAAGAAGATAACGAGTTTGTTTACTAAAGAACAAGAAAGTTTCAATATACAAATGTGTGCAGAAAAGCCCCAGGTTTGGCAGAAAATGAAGATAGCTGAAGGCAGGAATAAGGGGAGACACAGTATGAAATTGAAATCCAGCTGGAGATATTTATTTTTGAACATTAACTCAAATAATAATTGTATAAAACAATTATTATTTTATACAAATAATTGTATAAAAACATTGAATACTGTTATGAATTCAGAGCGAACAAATACTTTATCGTCTCTTAACATCTAGGAATTGTAAATTCCTACCAGGATCTAATAATGAATCATAATGTTTTCTCTTCTTTGGTGATTGCTCAAGGATTCTATTTGCATGTGTTTGTGTGTGTGTGTGTGTGTGTGTTTTTTGTTTTTGTTTTTGTTTTTGTTTTTTACTTAGGGAAAATCTTATGATTTCCTTCGATTTTTTGCTTTCCAGGTATCCTAGGGAAACCATGCTGGTAGTGATTTTATTCACTCCATCCACTTCTCAGAAATTAAATATTTTTACCTGAAATGCCAGAAAATTCTCAAGTATTCTACAAGGACTTTAAAAATATAATAGAAAATTTAGAAAGAAAGATGCACACTTTTTTTTAGCACATTATTTTATTTGAGACTTTTTAAAATAATGTGCCTTCTTATTACTTAAGACTTTTTTATTTGTTCTAATTAGTTACACATGACAATAGAATGGATTTTGACACATCATACATAAATGGAGTGTAACTTCTCATTCTTCTGGTTTTACATGATAGAGAATTATAATGGTCATGTAATCATATGAGATTCAGAGTTTTAACTCACAGTTTTAAGAACTTTTCAGTAACAACATTTGATAAAGTTGTTTTATAGATATTTTAGGAATTACTTTTATTGGCTGTCATTTAAATAATTTTAGGAATTACTTTTATTGGCTGTCATTTAAATAATTAATTTTCATTAAAGTTACTAACTTGCAGATTTTATAATTTAATTTGGATATTTAACTTGGCCTAAGTGGCAGATTTTATACTTGCAAGATAAAATTCAAACTTGTTGCATTGCCTTCAACTTCTTTGCTATATTACCTGAACTCCTGCTCTTCATTCTCAGCCTCACTTATTACTGCAAGTTAAAAAATACATGTAATTTCAAGTGTAATAGTTGTTGTTTATAACTGTTCATTTTGTAAATATGAGTTATTTTTCCTAGAATATTTTTTCGTGCTTGAAGTATTCAAAAACATCTGTGCTGCTGCAAGCCTGAAATATTAATACAGGAATGCTTTCCAAACTACACTGTAAGATTCTTCTCCATCACTCTGTTCAGATAAACAAACCCTTTGTTTAATTACATTAAAATAGTTGTGATCACAGGGTGAAATACCATCAATTTCTCACCTGTTTTCTAAGAACTTTTAATTCTTTGTGCATATTTGTTGTGTTTCTTTGTTAAAAAAAATAAGAATCTCATAGGGATATTAGGATAAAAGTAGGCAATTGTAAAGTAATTGGCAAAATGCTTGCCATGTAGAAAATGCTCAGTATGTGGTAGTTATCATGTGACATATTTATAATTTTCAAATACTATAATTTGGATGTTTTTCTCAGTTTTTGATGATAATTCCAAGTGATTTTTTAGAATAGAACAAAAATGCCCTTGAAATACTCATATTAGATACCTTGTTATTCTGTTAGAGATTAAAGACCAAAAAATAAGCCAAACATTTCCCACTCACCAAAAAATAGTTCAATCTATCATGGGGAAAAAAGAATTTAAAATAAACAAGGGAGGTGATCCTTTGGTGATGATGAAGCTTCTGCTATATTGAAAGGTAAATGATTTAAGAAAATCATTGTTTCAGTTACTTTTTTCTTCTCAATTTGAGAGAAAGCTATTTAAATATTTTTATGTGGTTACTGGTACAAAAAGAGCATAGACTCATTAGGAAGTTAAAATCTCATTTTCTGCAAATTCTTTTTTATCCTTCAGGACTCATATCAAAGTCAGCACCACAAAGATAACATCAGACCTCAAGTATTTTGCTCATCCTTTACCTTCAATCTTTCCATTCCCAGCAACCAAGTGGAAGTAGGGATTCAGGGTGTTCTAATAACACTTTGTTGTTGACACTTACATTTAAACTTTTTGTATGCTCTTTATTGGCATGGTGTATGTGTATGGCACAGATCATTATTTTCTTCAAATAAGACACTATTCTTGCTTATAAGCTTTGGGCGTGTGTCATGTATTTTTACCTCTTTAGCATTTGGCATCCATCACAATGTAAGAAACACAGTAAGGAGCTTAATATGAATCTTAGTACACATGTAAGTAAGAAATTTTCTTAGTTTTGGGAAAATATGTTTATAAAATTTGCCATTCCTTTTATACTTCAGTAACTATGTAGAGCATTTGACTCAATAGAAAATACTTAACATAACAATGAGGCATTATGAATATTATCAAAACATACTTCCTGTTTTTATGTCCATAAGAAAAAGGCATGTGATATGTAGTAACTATTTTCTCTTCTTTTCTTTTCTTTTTTTTGGTGCCAGGGATTGAACTCAGGAGTACTCAACCACTAAGCCACATCCCCAGCCCTATTTTGTGTTTTATTTAGAGAACGGGTCTCACTGAGTTGTTTAGCGACTCACCATTGCTGAGGCTGGCTTTGAACTCGCTATTCTACTGTCTCAGCCTCCCAAAGTGCTGGGATTACAGGTGTGCCCCACCATGTCCAGTGACTATTTTCTTTTTTGAAATAAATAAATAAAATATAACCAAAGGCCCTAGTACCCATTGTCTCTCACAATTGTTCAACTGAACAATATTCCAACTTTACCATAGTGTGAAAGCAAAACACATTCAATAATTCCATACTTCAGATTATGAATTTTGATCTTTGTTCAGTATAACAATATGTGTTTTTGCTGCCTTGTAATACTGGGCATCAGCAACATGTCTCATCTCCCCGTCAGTTACTTGGGTAAACAATGGTTACTCTACGGTACACTCTGCTGCAAAGCTATGAGACATGGAAAATTAGGTGTATGAAATGGATTTTGACTTTGGGTAATTTCAATTTACAGTGGGTTTATTGAAACTTGACCCTATCATACTCTAAAGAGCATCAGTACAGCTTCTGCAATGGAGTCTCAAAATCTACTTTATATGAAAAGCTAAATCTTGTTCAGTATTCATAGCTAAAAAGCTGATGAATTTTTTTCTTGAGGAGACATTCTGCAAGAAACTTTGTGTCTGGCAAAGTTTATGCCATCTTGAAATAAACAAACAGTCCATAAACTCTCTACTAGCAGTCAGCAGTTTATAATCAATCTCTGAAACATTCCTTAGACTGGAAAAATCTTCCTGAGACACCAAATAATTTCTTCAAAGCTTGTATTCCACTTATGTATCTAGCAGAAATTCACTTGAAATTCCCAGTTTACAGACCATGTAATTTATTACTAGAGCTGGTCAGAATCATTTCAGCAACATTTAGCTTGGCAGGGGGTTATGTTGCAGTCTAGAGCTCCAAACCCAGTTGAAACAGGTCAAAGTTGACCATACTCTTAGAAAGTAATTTTTTTTGAATACCTGCATGAAGTTTTGGTGAACGATTCAATTCTTCCTTGCCACTTCCTTGCCACTTCCTTGCCACTTCCTTGCCACTTCCTTGCCAATTCTTACTGCCACTATTGGTATCCAGTGGAGGAAAATAATGGGAAAAAAAGCAAAATCAAATAGTCATATGGAAATCTACATTGGAATCATATGGAAATCTACACTGACAAAAATAAAGACAAGAAATGTTAACATCTTTATAGCTATTTGTTGCATGTTCAGGTAACAGGAAGTATATTTAGGAAGTATTTATTGAGTAGTTTTCTCAGTTTTGGAGTTACTATTTGTATTGTGTCCATTTAATTATGGCTTATTTGCTTTTCATGAGTACAAGTTCTTGTTTCATTTTGAGCATATAATATAATTAGTGCTTTTTTTATGTCCTGTGTAATAAAACCTTTCCCTACTTCAATATCAAGTTTACTAAATCTTTTGTTTTTTAACCTTTCAGTTTTGAGACTGTTACACATAAAGGGAAATTATTGACTATGATATAAGGAAAATACTAAAGATAATTTTTCTTTTTTGTTTTGTTTTTAGCAGGGATTGAATCCAGGAGTCCTTAACAACAGAGCCACATCACCTGCCCTTTTAGTAATTTATTTTGAGACAGTGTCTCACTATGTTGTTTGAGGCTGGCTTTGAACTTTTGGTACTCCTGCCTCAGCCTCCTGAATTGTTGGGATTATAGGCATGTACCACCACAAGGCTGAATGATATTTTTAATGTGCTGTTTCATGTGGTCTTCTGTATTCTTTTGAGGATTTTTGCCTTACATGTTTTCAGTATATTGTCTGTAGCTTACTTTTGTCATGGTGTATTTTTCAAATGATTTGAGAAGAGTCGGTATTTGTTCTCCTTTGTCTGTGATGGGGTGTGGTTGTGTACACCTGCAATCCCAGCAATTGGGGAGGCTGAGGCAAGAGGATCACAAGCTCAAAGCCAGCCTCAACAATTTAGCGAGGCCCTAAGCAACTTAGTGAGATCCTGTTCTAAAATGAAATATGAAAAGAGCTGAGGATATGGCTCAGTGGTTAAGTGCTCCTATATTCAATGCCTGGTACAAATATATATATGTGTTAGAATTCAGCTGTGAAGCCAACAAGTCAACCTTTCTGAACTGTTTTTTTTTTTTTTAATTTGGGATTTTGTTACTGATTCATTCTGCTCACATAATATTGGTCTCTTCAGGTTTCTTATTTTTTCATGACTCAGTCTTTCTAAGATGTATGTGTTTAAAAATTTGTCCATTTCTGGGGCTGGGGTTGTGGCGCAGTGGTAGCGTGCTCGCCTAGCATGCGTGAGGCACTGGTTCGATCCTCAGCACCACGTAAAAATAAAGATATTCTGTCTGCCTACGACTAAAAAATAAATATTTTTAAAAAAATTTGTTCATTTCTTCTAGATTTTCAAATTTTTGGCATATACTTGTTCATAATAATTTATGATGGTTCTTTTTATTTCTGTGGTGTCAGTTGTAATATTTAATTTTGTCTTTGATTTTATTTATTGAGTATTCTACTTTTCTTAGTCTAGCTAAGTATTTGTTAATTTTGTTTATCTTTATGAACAAACAACTCTTCATTTTGTTGATCTTCCATACTTCTGGTCTCCGTTTCATTTATTTCTGCTTTTGTGTTTCTGATTTTTTTTCCTTTTTACTGATTTATTTTTTATTCATTCTTATTTTTCTAGTTCCTTGAGGTGAAATATTACTCTACTGAGATCTTTCTGCCTTTTGATGTAGGTATTGATTGCTATAAACTTCCAGTTAGTACAGCTATATATGTTGTATCATATGGGTTTTGATATGTTGTGTTTCCATTATTCTTTAATTCACAAATTTTAAAAATTATCTACTTTATTTCATGATTCATCCATTGTATGCTCAGGACTGAGGTTTGCTCTCTGATGCTAATAGTCATTGATAGAAAGCAATGGAAAAATTAGCCCCTAATCTCTTTGACTATGGACTTCTTACACCATATAGTCGCAACCTCAAAGTATTTACATTCATCATAGCACGAATGGGAGAGATAAAGCAACATGAGTATACCTAACATTAAGGGAGTGTATAAGGTAGAGACAGATTTAAAGAAATAACTAATATGTTGTAAAGCATTTCACACACTCTCATAGTCTTTTTTATCATTAAATTTTGTTTTATTTTAGATATATGTGACAGTAAAGTGTATTTTGACATTACACATACATGGAATATAACTAATTCTAATTAGGATCCCATCCTTGCAATTGTACATGATGTGGAGTTTCACTTGTCATGTATTCACATATGAACATAGGAAAGTTATGTCTTATTCATTCTACTGTCTTAAAGTTTGATTATTCTTTTCTTTGACTTTATCAACTGCTATTTTATGATGAACTTGTGCAGAACCATTTGACACAGAAATCAGCTAATGGTTATTCTCAGACTGGTCATTTTTCGTAAAATGCAACTGTTAATATGTAGGTATTGTGACCTAAGGAGGTATTAGCTCAATCTCTCAATACAATGGTCTTCAATATCGGTATTGTCATAGGAAATAAGAGTTATTTTACAAGGTCAATATGGCACACTTGGCTATTACTCTTTTTTAAAGGACATTTCTTTCCTTCTGGCACAGAAAAGACATCTTTTATATGGGAATTTTAATCCATTTTTTTTCAAGAAGAAAAGAGGAGATTAGAATGACATTTTTGCAGTTGCTTTTTTTAAAGTGACTTTAACCCAAAATAGTCTTTCTACCACATTTCAATATCTATCACTTTATTGTTTGCTTTGTAATTGACCTTCCAGTTTTACATTTATCTTACATTTTGTTAGATTAATAAAATACTCATTATTTTTTTCAATTAACTTAACTATGCATGCTTTATTGAGCTCTAAATATTGGCTCCAGATATCACATTACGCATCATTTACTTCATTGACAAAAGTTATTATTCAACTTTCCCTACAATGATAAAAATCTTATACACGATTCCATTTAATTTTTATGCATGGCATAATTATTTTCTTGCATTTAAGTTCTTAAAATTTATAATTCTCTGTTTCTTTTTGTTTGGTACTGTCTTTAATTTGCTTACTGTACTTTAGTATTTTCCCTTGTGTTCATTTATTCTTGAAAGTCTGCATTTCCCTCTCAATAATTATTTCATCTTAATAATTTCAATCTTTAGAAAGGAAAAAGATAATCTGGAAATACTTATAATTTTCATATTTGAAGGTTATTGAGTATACTTATTCAATTTTACATTTTTGAAGTCATCAGAACTTTTGGAATCACAGTTGAAGAATAAAAAATTGTAATTTGATTTTCTATTAAAAATTCATTTATTTTTTTACTTTTGGTTTCTGATCTATAAAATCTCTTTTTAAGAGCCTATGCTTCATTTTAAATATTCACTATAAAAAACATTTAAACAATTAAAATAAATTATTTGCCAGGTATGTAAAATATAAAGTAGAATAATAAAAAGAACCTTTTGCCATTCTTGTAGCTAAAAACGTTTGTAACACCAGTCCTTGCTTTTCTAAGCAGATGAACTGATATCTGAAATTTTACACCCATTATTTGTTTGCATTAAAAAATATTCCTGCACATCTGCCCCTAAGAAATATACTGTTCAGTGTTTCACAGTCTTGAATTATATAAGTTGAGATCTCTATCAGTATATATGGTAACATGCAATTATTATCTTACTTAATATTTTCTATCTACAAATCCTCTCTACTATTTTAGTTCAAAGTAAAAAGTGAACATCTTAAGGTAGATCATTAAGTAAGGAATTGTCAGAATAGCAGTGAATTTCCATGTGTACCAGAGCATCTCCCTCATTGAATGTGCTCCTCAAAATAAAAGTTATTCTTGTATTTACTATCTTTAGTAGAAATCCACTTGCAGAGCATTCATTGACACAAATGGTAGCCTCTATATTATATTCTAGCTGGAGAGAAACAGGACAATGTTTAAGTAGCAAACTTTACTTGAAATTAATCAAATATATGAGAGATTGTAAGCCACAAGTATGAGTTTATGGGAAAGTTAAGAGATAGGTAAGAGAAAGAAGAAAAGGAGATGACATTCCAGTTTTGCTTTAAAGACTTTGCATGAGAAGCAGGAATAAAACTAAGTTCAACCCAGAATGATAAAATGAAGAAATAGTATGGTTTATTCAGAAACCATAAATAAAACTTTGTAATGATCAGTCATTAGGATGAAAAGTAGAGTGAAATAGCTCAATAAATTACAAAGAATTGAAATTTTATTTTGTTTTTAATTGAATGGTATGAATGCAATTATTTATAGGCATCTAGTATCATGGGAAGATAATTATAGAGTAAGAGTAAAAATATTAATGAACAGTGATACTAGAGGTATATATTCCATAACATATTCATGTTAATATTTACCTTTTTCTTTTTCATTTTATGGTTAAAAGGCATCTCTTACTATGTTGAAATTAATCATATACTGTTCATCTGCTTTATATCCTCTAGAGTTATCACTTTATGCAAAAGATGAAATGACAAGGACATTTTTGTGTTGTAGATAATTTCCTGTTTAGTTTGATTTCCCTGGCATATTTACTGATGCAAGAATTAAGATCTGGTCGTGTTGATGTTTCTATCTCAAGAGTGAGAATACTCCACCATCTCTTCTTAAAAAGAAGATACAGACTTGAAATTTCATACAAGAATTAAACATATTTTTAAAGGTAGAAAAATCTGCCTAAACAAAAAAAATCACTGAATGAATTTTTAGTACTCTATATCTAGTTATTTCTATTATGAAAAATTACTTATTGGCTATGTTAAACATGCAAACTCAAGTCTTTTTGAATTATAGTTAATGAATTAAAGAAGTCATTTACCAAATTACTTGAATATATTTTCATATATGTGACTATTAACTAGTAACCAGTATTTTTCTTAAATCTAAAAGAAGAAAATGTTTGCAGTAGATTTTATAGTTGCAACATATGAAAAACATATTAATGTTTCCAATATAATAATTTTGACACCCAAAATAAATCCTCATTAACAAGTAGCATCTCTCATGCTATTAATTAAATCAAACAGTTATTACATGCCATAAGAATTACCTATATATTAATATTATAAAGCATGTCTCACTTATCCTATTTCAGATCTCTATGTTGGCAAGATTCATTTTCAAAAACATGTTGCTAGTTTCTACCAAACAGAGCAAAGAAGAATTCAAAAGGATAAATTTGATGTTTAATTATTAAGCAATAAATCACATATATAACAACCTGGGACAAAGATCCAAATTGGATTTTGTATCTAATATTCGGAGACAATGTTTGTTATTTTGACGGATGCTAACTCTGAAACTGCTGAAAATTAGCTAAAACTAATTTTTTAATAAATTAAAAAAAACCCCTAGATTGACACATTGATAAGGACTACTCAGATGCTGAAAACTAACTTTAGGAGGGAAGCTAAAGTGTAAAGTGGAAGATTTTGCAGTGTTTGCTAAGTGTAAACTTTTATTCCTGTGGAGAGAAAACTAGGAGATCAGAGTTTAACCAATACGGTGAGTCCAACACTGATGATGAGTTGATCATTGATCAAACAAAAGATTTACACTGAAAAGGTAAAGTAGAAGTACATATAGTAAACATCCAGGGAAACTGCCGCTTTTGATCAAAGGACAAAGCAAAGAAATAATAGTTATAATAATAAGAAATAACTTCTCTGAAAATGTGAAATAAATTGAGCTCTCAAAGTGTTACTCAAAATAAATTCATAAAATCTGTGATGCATAAAAACTGTAATTCTAGTATTCAGTTAGGACTACTTAAGTACAGATAGTGGCTAATATAGCTAACAAAATGAGAGAAAATCCTTCTTAAGGAGTCTAATCTCTACAGAACCTCAATCTTACAAATGTTATTAAGAACATATACTCATAGTCAAACATTATTATTTTTTAAGAAGTAAAAGCAGAATGTAAGAGAGCCAGAGCAAAACAATTGCTAAAATAAACAAAGATATTCTCATTATCAGGGACAGAAACCTGATTAAAATTTGAGGAGAAATGATAGGAAAGTAGCAAGTGATTACAGAGAATGTAAAATATATTTCTAGAAATTAAAAAAAATAACAAGAAATTTCTAATTTAGGAAACTCAAGAATCTCCTATGTGACATATTACAGTATTATATGCCTGAAAGAATTCAAAAGAAAGGATGCAGGTACAGTTTGTAGAGGCTGGAGAGAAGAATGAGCAACAAGAGTGGAAAATGCATAATACAAAATATCTTAGAACTGCAATGAAAAATAGAAAACATTTAAAATTATATTCAGGAAATTCAAAACTTGCTCTCCATAATGGATGCAACAGAGACCAACAAACAAACAAACAAACAAACAAAACCAGAAAGTTAATTAGATGACTTGAACAACACAATTAGTCAACTTAACCTTATAGCCTTTTAGCACTATTCAGGCATGATACTGAAAAAAAGAAATAAAATACACCCCCAAAAGTATAAAAGAATTAAACTCTTACAAAGAATAATCTTTGATAATAACTACAAGAACAAAAAGAGTTCTTAACTTTTAACAGATTTAAACCAGAAGTGTAAAACAGGATGATATCTGCAAAATGCCCAAATATTTGGAAATAAGAAATCTTATTTCTAAAATACTCCATGAATTAAAGAAGAAGAAATGAGAGTAACTAGAAAATATTTGAATTGAGTCAAATTTGAACTTGTGAAGCAAATAAAGCACTACTTAGAGAAAAATCCATAAAATTTAGTGTTTATTTTTGAAAAGCAAAAAATAAATTAATAATGTAGCTGGGAGTAATGTCACATACCTGCAGTACCAGCTACTCAAAAGGCTGAAGCAGAAGGATCAGATATTCCAGAAGAGTCTGATCAAATTATGAAGACCCTATTTCAAACCAAAATATAAAAAGAGGGCTGGGGATGTAATTCAGTGGTAGAATACACCTGGGTTCAATGCCCAGTACCAAAAAAATAAGTTGAATAAAAATAAATACATGAAAGTGTTTTGCTTCATAAAGTAGAGAAAAAGAGGAGCACATTAATCAGATTTAGAGATGAAATTTATTATATTTCTACATACTGGCAGCAATCAATTATAAATTGCAATATTTTTATGATTGAAATACTGAAATGATAATGAAAGTAACATTAAAGACTTAAATAATTGGAGACATTAAACAAAACGAACCTAAATATATCCTGTGAAGGATGATATGAAGACTCAATATTGTTAAAGCTTTAATTCCTCCCAAATTGATTTATATAACCAATGAATTCACAACCAAAATTAAAGCAAAATATTATGTAAAAATTACCAAACCAGTAGTACAATTGAATATGGAAAAGTAAAATATGTCAATCTGATCAATTAATTTTAAATGAGAACCATTTGAGGGATTTATACTATGTGATTTCAAAATTTACTATTAAGTTATACTAATAAAGATAGTGTAATGTGACATAAAAGACTCATGAGATCTGTAGATTCATTGGGACAGAAAAGACCTCCCAAAAAACATGCAAACTTTTGTAATTTCTAGTTGCCAAAGCAATGTAATTAAATGGATGAAGAATATTCTTGGCTGTGCAATGGTTTTAACTGTAGTCCTAACTATTTGGGAGCCCAAGCCAGGAGAATTGCCAGTTTGAGGCCATCATGGGCAACATGGTTAACATGGTGAAACCCTGTGTCAAAATTTAAAAATAAGTAATGTAAAGCCAAGAGACCAAAAGGTGGTAAATAAAACTGCCAGGTAAGGCTTTATTGGGAAATACACTTCCAGGCGAATTCCCCCAGTCCAACAGAGTGGGACAGGAGAATTACGCATGTGTTCCACAGTACAGAAAATTTAAAGGGCCCAGGCAGGAAGAGGAGGACTTGGGGCAGGAAAAGGAGGGCTTGGGGTAAGAAGAGGAGGTATCTGGAGTCCTGGTTCCTCTGGGGTTGGTCAGGGGATACTGCTGAGGTCAGAGTCCTTCTGGGATGAGTCAGGAGAAGTTTGCTCATTGGTAGGAGGTGCCATTATTGCTTCTGTGTCAGCATCTGGTTGGTTGATCCTTTGCGCATGCGTGCTGCTTGATGCTTCCTTCCCCATGGCTGCAGCAATAGTACTGAGTCCACCATGTTTTGTGTTCTGCGTCCTCCTCCCAAGAACTGCAAGACCTCAAGCCGACCTAATAATTAGACTTATCTTTTTAGTAAATGATTTTAAAATAATTGAATATCCATATTTAAAAATAAAAGTAAAGAAAACTAGTGGATTGGTTCCAAGATGGTGGTCTAGACAGATGCGGCCTTCCTGGAGTTTAAAGTAGGGGAAACACTGTTTCTCCGTGAGGTTTTAGAGGACAGCTGCCTCAATGCAGGAACTCTACTCACGTGCCCGTAGGGTTTCCAGGCCCCAGTGTTTGCACAGGAAACCAGCCATGGACTACAGTGCAGGAATCTGACCCATCATCGGTACAAAACCCACTATCACACAGGAACCAGGGCTCCAGCACCCACACACCTCACAGGACCTCGAGTCACCTACCCACACAGAACCCCTAACCCTTAGTCTCATGGGGGACCCCAGCTCCTGCGCAAGACCCCTGACTGCTGTTCTTCTGTGGATCTCCACCCACCAGGGCAGAACATCTCTGTTTGCCTACACCTGGGGACATGGGACAGGATCTAGAGACAAACATTTACTTCTGCACAGCACACCAAAGAGTTGCATCTCTGAACATGTCACCCAACATGACCGCCCAGCTCGGCCCTTCACACTATCTCTGAAAAAGATAGCTTCTTTGTGAGACTCCAGCTTCACCATCTTTGACCTAAGCAGGCAGATACAAGTAAGCAACGGAAGACTCCACCTACTGGGAAAGAAGGGAAGCAATCCTGTTTATTTACATTGAGACTTTTTTTTAAAAATTTTTTCCTTCTATTTCTTTTATTTTCTTTTTTCTTTTTTCTTCATTTTCTTCTTTTCTCTCTCACACTTTTTCTGCCTTCACATTCCCAACATTTGTGAAACCAAATATTTTTTATGCATTAGGCTATGGAGGACCAGGATATCTATTTAGTATACTACAATTGTATTATATAGTCTCGTAACTTCCACCTTTACATGTTTTATTTTTCTTAATGTTTATGTCTCCTTAATTAGTTTTAATCTATTTTCTTCCTACTTACTGGTCTTTCCCAAATCACTTTCTATCTTTTCTAATAATAGCTAACTTCTTTTGGATTCCTCATTCATGCTTTCTAATATCTAATAACTATATCCTCACTTCCTACCTCCCTAACATCTCATCCTGCACCCCACCCTCAGTCCTCTCTAGTCCACCAGCAGAAACTATAGACCCTTGTGCAAACTTATTGTTTATATAGTATATATTAATTGAACTCATAATTTCTGTATATTGTAACTAAGCCATAAGTGTGTTTAGGAGCTATTAGGAGCTACTTGATTTGAAACTATATATTCATTGTATTGAGATCTGTCAATATTAGTCTCCCCCTTAAGGGAGAGGTATTGGAACCCTGTAGGGAATCTCTAAGCCTATAGGATAAAAATTGTATCATCTTGGATCTGCAGTGGTGGGAGGGAAGGCACACAAACAACATGAAAAAAACAAAGGAAGAAAATGCCTCAAACAAACCAAGATACTACATTATTAGAATCCATGGTCAGCACAGCAGAAGAAATGTCAGAGAAGGAGTTCAGGATGTACATAATTAAAATGTTCTGTGACTTAAATAATGATATGAGAGGACAAACCTGGGCAGCAAAAGATCGTTTTGATAGATAGCTACACAGGCAAATACAGGAAGCAAAATACTTCAATAAGGAAATAGAGATTCTGAAAAAGAACCAAACAGAAATCCTTGAAATGAAAGAAACAATAAACCAAATTAAAAACTCAATAGAAAGCATCATCAACATAGTAAATCACTTGGAAGACAGAATCTTCAACAATCAACACAAATTATTTAATCTTGAGAATAGAATTGACCACACAGTGAAGATGGTAAGAAACCAAAAACAGAACAACCATGAATTATGGGATAGGATGAAAAGAACAAATTTAAGAATTATTGTGATAGAGGAATGCATAGAATTTCAAACCAAAGGAATGAACAATCTATTCAATGAAATGATATCAGAAAATTTTCAAACATGAAGAACAAATTGGATAATGAAATACAAGAAGCTTACAGGACACCAAATGTACAAAATCACAACAGATCTACACCAAGGCACATCATAATGAAAATGCCTAGTATACAGAATAAATGAAAGAATTTTAAAAACCACAAGAGAAAGGAATCAGATTACATGTAGCAGGAAACCAATTAGGACCTCTAAAGACTTCTCAACCTAAAGCTTTAAAGCTACAAGAGCTTGGAACAACATATACCAAGCTCTGAAAGACAATGGATGCCAACCAAAAATCTTATATCCAGCAAAATTAAGTTTTAGATTTGATGATGAAGTAAAAACTTTCCAAGATAAACAAAAATTAAAAGAATTTACAGCAAGAAAGCCTGCACTATAGAACATTCTTGGCAAAATATTCCATGAGGAGGAAATGAAAAACAACAATGAAAACCTGCAAAGGGAGCAACTACACTATTAGAAAGGCCAATCAAAGCAGAAACCCAGTAAAGTTAAAAACTAAAAATAAACCAAATTATCTGGGAATACAAACCATGTCTCAATAATAACACTGAATATCAAAGGCCTAATTTCAGCAATTAAAAGACATAGACTAGCAGATTGGATTAAAAAAGACTCATCTCCAAGAGACTCATCTCATAGAAAGAGACACTCACAGATTGAAAGTGAAAGATGGAAAGAAATGTATCACTCACATAGACTGCATAAAAAAGCAGAGGTTTCCATTCTCATATCAGATAAAGTGGACTTCAAACCAAAGTTGGTGAAAAGAGATAAAGGAGGTAATTTCATACTGCTTGAGGAATCATACATCAACAAGACATAACAATCTTGAATATCTATGCACCAAACAATGGGGCAGCCATGAGTTATGTCAAACAAACCCATCTAAACTTCAAGAATCAAATAAACTACAACACAATAGTACTGGGTGACTTTAACACATCTCTCTCACCACTGGATAGATCTTCCAAACAAAAACTAAACAAAGAATCTACAAAACTCAATAAAACAATCAATAATCTAGATTTAACAGACATACATAGAATATTCCATCCTTCAACAAGCAAATACACTTTTTTTCTCAGCACCACATGGATCTTTCTCCAAAACAGATCATATACTATGCCACAAATCTAGTCTTAGCAAATACAAAAAAATAGAGATTCTACTCTGCATTCTATTTGACCACAATGGAATAAAATTATTAATAAATGACAGTTAAAAAGAAAAAGAAGATACTCCAGCACCTGGAGCCTTAATAATATGCTATTGAATGATGCATGGATAACAGAAGACATCAGAGAAGAGATAAGAAAATTCTTACAGGTAAATGGGAACTCTGATACAACATATAAAAAATCTCTGGGACACTATGTAGGCAGTGCTAAGAGGAAAGTTCATTGCATTAAGCTCACTTATTCAAAGAAGAAAAACTCAACAAATCAATAACTTGACACTACATCTCAAAGCTCTAGAAAAAGAGGAACAAACTAACACCAAAAGAAGTAGAAGACAGGAAAAAATTAGAATCAGGGGTGAAATCAATTAAATTGAAATAAAAGAAACAAATCAAAAAATTGACAAAACAAAAAGCTGGTTCTTTGACAAGATAAATAAAATTGACAAACCCTTAGCCACCCTAATGAAAAGAAGGATAGAGAAAATCCAAATAACTAAAATTTGCGATAAAAAAGTAAATGTCACAACAGACATTGCTAAAATATAAATGATAATTAAAAATTATTTTGAAAGTCTATAGTCCAATAAAATAGAAAACCCTGAATACCAACAAATTTCTAGAGACATGACTTACTCAAACTGAACCAGGAGGACATTCATGACTTAAACAGATCAATTACAAGCAAGGAAATAGAAGATGCCATCAAGAGCTCTCCAAGAGCTCTCCAACCAAGAAAAGCCTGGGGCCAGACAGATTCTCAGCTGAGTTCTACATGACTTTCAAAGAAGAAGTAACTCCAATACTCCTCAAATTACTCCATGAAATAGAAAAGGAGGAAACCCTTCCAAACTCATTCTATGAGGTTAGTATCACCCTGATACCGAAACCAGACACAGACACATTAGAAAAGGAAAATTTCAGACCAACATCCCTGATGAATATAGATACAAAAATTCTCAATACAATTTTGGCAAATTGCATACAAAAACATATTTAAAAAATAGTGTACTATGATCAAATTGGGTTCATTCCAGGGATGCAAGGTTGGTTCAACATATGAAAATCAATAAACTTAATCCATCTCATAAATAGACTAAAAGATAAGAATCACATGATTTTATCAATTGATACAGAGAAAGTGTTTCACAAAATACAGCATCCTTTCATGTTTAAAACACTAGAAAAACTAGGGATAGTAGGAACATACCTCAACATTGTTAAAGCAATATATGCTAAATCTAAGGCCAACATCAATCTAAATGGATAAAAATTGGAAGCATTAGCTCTAAAAACTGGAACAAGACAAAGATGCCCTCTTTAACCACTGTTATTTAATATAGTCCTTGAAACTCTAGCCAGAGCAATTAGACAGATAAAAAAATTAAAGGGATATGAGTAGGAAAAGAAGAACTCAAATTACCATTATTTGCAGATGACATGATATTATACTTGCAGTATCTAAAAATTTCCATGAGAAAACTTCTAGAATTAATAAATGTATTCAGCAAAGTTGCAGGATATACAATCAACACCCATAAATCAAATGCATTTCTATATATCAGCAATGAATCTTCTGAAAGAGAAATCAGGAAAATTATTCACAATAGCCTCAAAAATAAATAAATAAATAAATAAATAAATAAATAAATAAATAAATAAATAAATAAACAAACTTGGGAATCAATCTAACAAGAGCAGTGAAAGACCTCTACAATAAAAACTAAAAGACACTAAAGAAAGAAATTGAAGATCTTAAAAGATGGAAAAATATCCCATGCTTTTGGATAGACAGAATCAATATTATTGAAATGGTCGTACTCCCCAAAGAACTATATATGTTCAATGCAACTGAAATTAAAATCTCTAAGTCATTTCTCATAGAAATAGAAAAGGCAGTCATGAAATTTATTTGAAAAAATAAGAGACCCAGAAAAGACAAAGCAATCCTCAGTAAGAAGACTGAAGCAGGAGGCATCACAATACCAGACCTTAAACTATACTACAAAGCAATAGTAACAAAAATGACATGGTACAGGCACCAAAATAGACATGTACACCAATGGTACAGAATAGACGTCACAGAGACAAACCCACTTAAATACAGTTATCTCATACTAGACAAAAGTGCCAAAAACATAGATTGGAGAAAAGATAGCCTCTTCAACAAATTGTGTGGGAAAACTGTAAATCTATATGCAGCAAAATAAAACTAAACCCTTATCTCTCACCATGTACAAAACTCAACTCAAAGTAGATCAAAGACCTAGGAATTAGACCAGAGACTCTGCGCCTAATTTAGGAGAAAGTAGGCCCAAATCTTAATCACGTTGGATTAGGCCCTGACTCCTTAACAAGACTCCTAAAACACAAGAAATAAAAGCAAGAATCAATAAATGGGATAAGTTCAACCTAAAAAGCTTTTTCTCAGCAAAAGAAGCAATCAATTAAGTGAACAGAGAGCCGACATTCTGGGAGCAAGTTTCTGCCACACGCACAACAGATAGAGCACTGATCTCCAGGATATATAAAGAACTCAAAAAACTTAACACCAAAAAAACGAACAACCCAATCAATAAATGGGTTAAGGAGCTGAATAGAAACCTCTCAGAAGAAGATATACAATAAATAAACAAATATATGAAGAAATGTTCAACATCTCTAGCAATTAGAGAAATGCAAATCGAAACTACTCTAAGATTTTATCTCACCACAGTCAGAATGGCAGCTATCCAAAATACAAGCAACAGTAAGTGCTGGCAAGGATGTGATGAAAATGACACTCTCAGACATTGCTGGTTGGACTGCAAATTGGTGCAACCTATCTGGAAAGCAGTATGGAGATTGCTTAGAAAACTTGGAATGGAACCACTATTTCACCCAGGTATCCCACTCCTCGGCCTATAACCTAAAGACTTAAAAACAGCATGCCACAATAATGCAGCCACTTCAATGTTTATAGCAGTACAATTCACCATTGCTAAACTTTGGAAGCAGCCTAGATGCCCTTTAGTAGATGAATGGATAAAGAAACTGTGATATATATACACAATGAAATATTATTCAGCAAAAAAGAGAATAAAATTATGGCATTTGCAGGTAAATGGATAGAATTGGAGAACATCATGCTAAGTGAAGTAAGCCAACCCCAAAAAACCAAAGGCCAAGTGTTCTCTCTGATTAGTGGATGTTTATATATAAGGGGTGTGGGGATGGGTAGCATGAGAGAAATGGAGGAATTTTGGATGGCACAGGGGGAGATGGGGGAGGGGAGGAGGAATAAGAGTAGCAAAAATGGTGGAATTAGATGGACATCACTACCCTAGGTACATGTATGAAGACATAAATGGTGTGACTCTCTTGTTTGCAACTAGAGAGATTGAAAATTGAGCTCTATATATGTACTATGACTTGAAATGCATTTAAAAAATAAAACACCAAATTAAGAACATTAATTTAATAGATAATATGCAATTATATTTTGAAAAGTATTGCTTGCACATGATTGTGATAGTTTATATATGGCAGAGATTATTAGAATGTGCCTCTGTATTCCTGTATTCTTTTTTTAAATCAATTTTTATGAATTTTTTATGAATAAATTCTTCCACCTCATTTATCTAGTAGAACTTCTTCAAGACTTTGGACAGCTTATTATGAAGTCACTTGGCATTCAATTGGATTGATTGCATGTGACATTATATATTGTTTAAAATAAAAAAAATGTGTCCTTGTTAAAAAATTTTGTGTTTCACTTTTTTAGTTGATAAATAATAATTGCACATATATGTGAAATACAATGTGATATTTCAGTGCTTAGATACATTGTGGAAATGGTCAATCATGTTAATTAACATAAAAAAAGAAAACTAAAAATATTCAAATTGACACTTCACCAAAGATGAAAAACATGGCAAATGAGCTTATGAAAAAAGGCTCCATATCATTAATCCTTATACAAATACAAATTAAAATCACAATGAATGCTAATCACCCACCTACTTATGTAAATAAATAAATAGCTAAATAAATAAATAAACAAACCTGACTGTTAGGCATAAATGCTGGTAATTTATAAAGTATATTGGAGTTTTGGAAAGATTTCAACAATTTCTTTCAAACCTAAACATATTTTTATTAACAATTCTACACATAAATAAATAACACATGTCCCCAAAAGGACCTCTGTCTTGATGTATTTAGCAGGTTTATTAATCATCAAAGCTGGAGAACACCCAAATGTCCATCAACAGGTGGTACATACAGAAATGGCAGTTTCATCCCTGCAACTGGATACTACTCAGTAATAAAAGCAGCACACTACAGCTAAATGCAACTTTGCAGATGAAATGTCAAATCATTAAGTAATTTTAACAAGGCCAGATAGGACCGACTAAAACAACATTCAATTTAAATGACTTTCTGGAAAAGGAAGCATATGAGGAAATACACCTGAGCACTGCTTTTCATAATCTGGGCTTGAAGGGAAAATATTACCTATAAAGAGCACAGGAGAGAACTTTCTGAAGTTCTGGAAATCTGTATTTTGATTTTAGTGATGATTATATAACTGTCCATTTATATAACTAAAAAGATTATGTATTGCTAAATTTAAAATCTCACCCTGTCTACATAACACACACAGAACACCAACAAAAAAGAAAACTAAAGGAGAAAAGAAAAGTCATAAATTCAAAAATAAAATTTGAGAGAAATAATTTTCCAGTGTTTAAAATAAGGATAAAAAATGCATAATACTGATTTAAACAAAGATAATTCATTTATTCAGTGCTACTTGGGTAAAATAAAACATCAAATTTAAAAACTTAAGCTTCATTTTCTCACATAGTTACCATTTTCCCATCATGGCAGCTATAACCTACTCATTTGTAAAACTCCTAAATATTACATACAATTATTAGCCATACATTTTATATTGTACATTAGATTTTTGGACTTAATGGTCTTATTTGCTCAACTATAGCAACCATGTGCTATATATGTCCTTTAATCTACGCATTAATTGACATAAAAACTGTATATATCTACAAGCTACTTGATGTTTCTATATGTGTACCTCTCAAATCAGAGGAATTGTATCTACCTCCTCAAACATTTAATATATTTTTTGTGGTAAAAACTTTCAAAATCCTTTCTTCCATACATGCTTATTTTACAAAATATATAGTATAACTTAAATATACACAATAAAATTTGCTTAAACTATAAAAATAAAACTATTTCTAATATTTTAAAAACACACTTCATTTTGGGTAATTAAATGGGTGACTTTCTTATTTGTCACATTTAAAAAAAAATTTAGTGTACTTCAGTAAATAATCTTGTATCCTAGATTGTTAATTTCATTAAAAATTAATACCTTTTTTCCTTTAAAGTAAATGTATTTAATATTTTGGTAAAGCTGCTGAATTACTTACAGATGAGAATAACTTCACCAATTTCTGTAGTGTACTACAACACTATCCTTTTGACAAAGTAAAGAATATTATATACTAGTTACTTCAATTTCCACTCCTCTCTGCCGAACATAAGTAATTTTTATTAATTGCAGTTATAGTTAAAATAATGCTCACAAAACAACTGACAACATTACAAATGGGCTCATTTTTGGAATTAGCTACATAGCCATGGTCTTAGAACAATGTTATTGTATGTATTCCACTCATTGTTTGTTCAGTACTGTATTTTGATAGCTACTCTGCGACAGGTGGACTGTAGCCATTGAAGTAGGTATTACATGCACATTGATTACTAGAACTTCTCATGGGGATTACCCACAGTAATAGGATAAAGAAAATAAGTCAGAATGCACTATTTAGCAAACAATGCATTTTCACTCTGCTGCATGAGCTGACATAAAACCTTTTAATTGATTATTTAGAGCTTAGACTTTATTCTAAGTGTAATGATAATTGAAAGAGTTAAAATATGGAACAAATGCAATTCAATTGTGCTTTTAAATATTTTCTCCACCCATAGTGCAGAAAATAGTTGTAAATAGAAAGGAGAGAATTGGAAAAAATGATTAGAAAACATTGCAACAATTAATGTGAAGGGACAATATCGCTTGCAGAAAGTACTGGCCATGGAAGGAGGAAAGCAGTAGACCTCAGCCGACTTGAGGCTGTCAGCTGACATGTTACTTCAGACTTTGTCAGAGAGCATAGATATAGATTTCAAAGTTGGGGTCACTGTTTATAGGTATTTCTGTGGTTTCAATGGTTCTTCAAATATAATTTCTTCAAAACTATTTCCACAGTGCAATACTTTTGAGTCGTGGTACTTTTAAGAGATGATCTGGTCTTGAGAGCTCTACCCTCTTGAATGCATGAATGCAGTTGTCCTAAGAACAGGTGGGTTGTAAAAATGTTCCACCCTCTTTTGCTCTTTATCGCAAATATGATCCCTCTCTCATGCAATGCCTTCCACCATGTTATGAGTTAGGAAAAAGGTCTTTTTAAAATGCAGGCTCTAAATCTATAAAATAAACTTGTAAGATAGTTCTATTATCATCTTTGGCAATTTCTTGTAGAGGGACTTTGCTGCCATGTGATATAATCACTGTACTCTTGCGCATAAACTTCCTTTTGACAAGGGTACACATAACAATTCTGTACACTGAAATAGAGCAAATAAATAGATGGCAGATGGTTGAAGATAGATTTCTGTTCGAGTTAAGAGATTACATGTGAGCCAGGGGAGGGATCAAGAATGATTCCTGTAGTGATGCAATAGACTTGGATACATTAGTATGAACTCATGTTTCCCTTAATATAAATACAGATGGTTATGTACAAAACTATAGTTGTTTATGTACATGCATTCATATACACAGATACTTCCTGGGCTCCATGAAGAAAGGGTTAATTATAAGATGGGGCAAAAAATATGAAAGATGAGCTTTGAGCACCTTGTACCTTGTTATTATAAAGAACCCCACCCTCCAAAAGAAAGAAAGAAAGAAAGAAAATACACTTACATTTAGAATGGGATTTTAATCCAAAGTATAAGTAAATATCCATGAGTCCATACAGATATAAATAATGACTGAATAAATAAATAAATAAATGCGAGAGAAGACCAATCTCCCATGCAGAATTATTTCACATAATTTATGTATGCTTTCTGCACTAAAGGAAAGAGCATAACACTCGGCCCCTTCTGGTTGGGTTATGTACAGTGACTTCTTTATAAAGATTATAGTATGGAAAGGGAGAGGAGAGGAACTTTACAGTAGAAAAACTTGAAAAACATTACTACAAGCAAGTGATCAAGGTCAAATTCAACAAGAAAATGTCATGCCAATATTCTGACGTCATGCTTATACAATTGGTATGATATGATGAAAATTACACTTTATATATGTGGTTCTTATCTCAAAAATATAAATCTAAATTGTTTAAAGAATGGGTTTTGCTAAAAATTTCACCAGAAAATACAAAATTAGGTCTATGCTATTTTTCTAGACTATCTATTCCATACTATTCCAAAAAAAAAAAAATCCTCCTTCTAGTACATCTTTATCTCTGTGCATTAGTCTTTCAATTTATAACATACAATCTGCCACCTTTAAGAAGGATTTACTAATCATCTAAAATACTTGACTGCTGCTAACACTCCACCCCCAACTTTGTGGCTTAAGACAGTGACTGTCCATGACTTTCTTGAGTGTACTCGGTTGTGTGATTCTTTTGCTTGCACCTGGTCCCCTCATGTGTGTTTAGCTGAATGATCATAAACTTATGATCAGCTGAATGGCTGGGAGGAGTCATCTTGATGTTAGCTACTTTGATTCCCTTCTATTTAGTCTCTTCACTTTTCAAAAGGCAAACTTGGACTTGTTCACAGAACTGCATCGCTAGGCATTAAAAAGAAAGTGGAAGCACAGGAGGCCAAGGCTCAAACTGGGCAAACTCACTTTTGCACCATTGTATTGCTCAAATCAATCACTGGGCCAGTACACAACTAGATAAAGCTCTTTCTATACAACAAGTGAATATTTGACTCACTGTTCAGCATCACAATTCCATTTACCAATATACATTTATATGACATTTACCAATATACCATAAGTTGATGATATGAGACCAGGAGTCAAATCCCAGAATTATAAACAGAAAAATTAAAAATTTCACCATGAATCAATGTAATAATTTGACAATCAATCAAATTACATTCAAGCCAATTAGTTCTATTAACGTTTGATTGTGAATCAAGTGGAAATTTATGTCATGGCTTGGTGAGAAATTAAACTACTAAAAAATAGTAAAAAAGGAAGTGTATGTTTTTAGAGAAATATTAGAAGGAAGAAACTGGAGTTATTAAATAGTAACCAAGATTGAGGTACCTTTCCACTGCATGATAATATTCTTTTATTAATGGTCATAAGTACTAGTAGAGTGTTAGTTCTTCTCCAAGTAATGATTAAGTTGCTAAATATTAGAAAATTCCACTGTTAACTTTAAAAAATATTTATATATAATAGAGAGATTGTTGGTTAAATATTTGAAAGGCTATACATTAGTAAAAATGAATGACTTAGTATAGTGTCACATCTGTCTTTACATGACTGACTGATTATACAAAACTGCTTTTGCTGACCAAGCTGAGAACTGTCATTCATATTAAATTAAAATGAAATGTTAGAATGTCAGAAAATTGAATTGGCTGATGAATAGCATCCTGAATGTCTCTCCTAGTGATATGAATAATTATAATAGAATTCTTTGGCACTTGGCAGCTTCTTGCAAATTAGAAATGATTAAGCCTGTTTTGTCACGTAGAAAGATAAAATTAGCATTAGTTAGCTTGAAAAGATAGAGATAATCCTTAATATTATTTTAAAATATATTGTTTCTCATGATAACAAGAGTAAAAACCCAATTCTTTCTCAGCATCTTCAGTCATGTAATTTATTTTAAAATTATCTTTTATGTGTTCTAAAGCATAGATATACCATTTGTGGTTTACAATCTCACTTTGTACTTTTCTCCTTTTGGTTTACTTATCATGAAAAATAACACATTGGAATTAGATGGATAATATAGGAATGAGCACTGTGTCCAGCCCAAGAATTTAGAGATCAGAGTCTACTCATGGTTAATGCAGATCAGTCTTTATTTTTTCCCTTAACAAGTGGTATTACCATTGTAATTTAAGTTATAATAAAGTTACTTTCTATAGAGAGACAAATTTGGAACTATTTGGACTGAAGACATGGTATACTACTTACTTGGCTGAATGACCTTGAAATAGTCATGTAGTCACTAGTACTCAGTGTACTTCAGTGAAATTTGGATACTGTAAATACTTTCTCATCAAATGCTTTGACAGAACTTAAGTTTGTGCAGGAGAAAGGGAAGGATGAAGTATGTTAAAGCAACCAGCAAAATCTAAAGCTTTCAATAAATGTCAGTTCTCATTAATGCTACCATTACTATTCATAATAATTCTATGCCCTGTATTTTTCAAATTTTCCACATAATTATAAAAATTCTGAGTTGATAAATATGAGATAGATTTTAAAACAATTTTATTTAAAACAAAATAAAATTAACACCTGGCATGTTTGCTTTTTAAAATTTTGTTTGCTTGTCTGTTTTATTTCATTTAGTTTTTTTTAACTGTTAATAGGTGATTTATCCCTAAGATTACACTTGTCAAATGTCTTTCTTTAAATCATGAGTTAAATATATATGGGCTTGCTGATTGTGGTTCAATTTATCCTCTTCTTTAGCAGGTGTAGTAATGCACAGCAGAAATCCTAGCAATTTCAGAGGCTGAGGCAGGAGGATTACAAGGAGGTCAGCTTCCTAAACAATTTAGTGAAACACTGTCTGAAAAATGAAACAAAGCAAACAAACAAAAAACCAAAATGGGAATCTCCCTCTTCTTTCTTAAAAAAATAAAATTTCTATATCTAAAGTAGAAGCTATTGTGGAGAAAAAAAAAAGTCTAACATTTGTAAGTTAATTTGATTACATTTCTTTAGTTTCATAGAAAAGAATTTGTGCTTATTTAAATAGTATTTATACAAAGAATGGAAAACTAGAGGAAACAATTTGTTCTATGTTTTATCTATTCTTCCTTATATGAGGTATGACCTTTTTTAAAAGTAGGATACTGTTTTTTGACTTAAGAATGAAAATTGACTTTAGAGAAAATTACTTCTAATTATTCTGACACTTAAAAACCAAAGAGAGTTTTATATCTGTCTTTTCCTCTTTCTCCTCCTCCTCTTCTTCATGTTTTCATCATGTCTCAATACCAACAGCATCTTCATTCTGAACTAAGAATGAACTCATCAATTAATGTCTTTTTGTAAATGAAAGCTAGCAAAATTATAAGGCTATTTACACTGTGTTATAAAAGACAATGACAAGCATACTTTTTTTTTTTCAATTTGGAAAGAAAACTTACAAAGGTTTAATTTACACAAGTACAATTCCCTCCATTACTTTTATTTTTATAGTTCTTCTCCTGAGAAGGAAAAGTAACATGATTTTTCCTATATTAACAGATAAGTGGATATGATAATTGAAATTTGTAACAAAGAGTACAGCATTCAGGTATATGAACATGTTTTGAGATAAGATGTACAAGTTTGTTTTTTAATCATCTTTATTTTTGCAAACTTTTTCCAATTCCACAGTCCTTGAACAATTGAGCAATGGATTGTAAAGCTGTAGCTACATTTCTTCATTTTCTCATACACCAGTACACACAATTTAGACAAGGTTCTTAACATTCCTTCTCCAATAAAAACAAATTTGAACCACTCTCTACAAAATGCTACTGTTATATGAGGCCCTGCACCATGAAAAGCAGACAAGCATGAAAATAGATTTTTTTCCATTTTCATTTATTACTTACTAAGAAAAATGTTCAGAGAGGTAAAAATCTCTCTTCTGTTATTCAAATGTATATCTTTCTCTATCTCAGCAATTTAGATTTTGTTCTAGATTGAGAATTAAAGATTTTAGTTTCACACATATATGATTTTAATTTGTTTCATATTTAACTTTAATTGTGTATTTAGATGTAAATAATTTGTGCTTTAAATTATGTTGTATATGTTTATGGTGATTTTTGTTATTTTAAGTTGCATGAAGAAATATGTAATTTAACCCACAATGATTTTTTTAACCCATGAAGTCCCAAGATTTTAACTTGACTAATGTTTCAATGAAATTGACACAGGTACATGAAAATAGGTTTGAAATGATAATTTTAAGCTAATACATCATTAAATTAATTAATATTATACTGCAGTTATTATATTACTATATAATTATACTATACATTATATAATTAAGTATATAATTATAATTATATGTTATAACTATAATTATACTGTACTATATAACTATTATGTAATTATACTATATAATTATATAATTGCATATTATATATTATGTTATATACTACAACTCTATTATATAACTATATAATACATTTTATACTATATTTAAGCTTTTATTAATATTCCACATCTAGGACCATGGGAGGAATGCCCTAAGGATATAAAACAGTGAATGTTGTTACGGAAATGTTTTTTCTGCATAAGATACTGCCTTGTCCCACCATATAACTAACTTTCCTAAAATAGGTTTGAGTTTTGACTTCACCACCTATGAGGAAACTGCTGAGCCCTTGGAATGTTTTCCTTATAAGAGTATCATTGTTTCCCAAGGAGCTTTGGTCCAAACCAGATGTTATCTATGTTAGCTATAATAGGATGTCAATTCAACTTCTCCAGGTACTATAGTCTAAATTCAGCTACACAGATTTACGACTATGTCTATGTGGTCAATTCCTAGTAAAATTTTGAACCAAGACTCCAGTGAGTATAAAATCCAAACTCAAAATGGAGTCACTCTGGCTCAGGCCTGCACATATCTGTTAACCTGCTCTTTGTGCTTCTGTGGTTAATGCTTTGCTATGCTTGCTTCTCATCGATGGGGGTCAAAACCACAGGCTGCCAGACCCCTTGGCCAGTTACCTAAAATTCCAGGAACTGAAAGGGGACATAGAAGGCGCTGTCACAGTTGAACTGTAAATAAATATAGATTGAATATTGGCCAAATCATGTTTTTCTGCATCATGTAGTTAGCCCACCCTATAATAACCTCTGAAACCCTCACTTTAGGGTCACTCTCTGAAGGAAAGGAGAGCTGATCCAAATCGATTGTCCTGTGTGCCTATTTCCTCAATAAACTCTGCTGCTTCTGCAGATTTGTCTGAGATGCACTTCTTGGGGAGAGGTGCAGGTTGGATGCAACATTTGGTGCGTTGGCTGGGAAGCCCTCTTCCCAGTTGCTCCACCTGCTCTCCTTCCCAGGAGTGTGGAACAGGGAATTGATCCTCTCTACCGAGGGAAATTAATACCCTTTGAGGAAAAGGTCAAATCTGTATTGGTATACCACTAGCGACTTGAGGGCCAAGATGGACGCAGCTCGTTGCCCTGAGTCAGGACTCCACCTGGGACACTGGTGGACTCCATCTGGTCTGGTTCAGGTTTCAGATAAGAGCTCACAAAACCATCCTAATATTAAGTGGCCAAAAAGACATTATAGCCTCAAGATCTCTAGCCTAACTGTGGTGTGTTTATTGTTTGTCTTGTCTCTATGTACTGTCTCCTTGTCTTTTGAAATAACGAGTCAATCTTCATCCATATGTAGCCCTTTAGATTTGATCAAATCACACTTTAAGGATTTTCAGCAGAAGGCAGCTGAATCCAGGGATGCCATTTACTCAGGTAAACTAACCACTTTCTGTTTCCTTGAATGGCCCACATTCAAGGTCAGATGGCCTCTGGAGGGGATCACCAAACTCCGCACTGCCTACTGGTTCCAAAAAAATTATTTTTGGGTAGCCTGGCCACCCAGATCAAGTACCAACCAAAGGGGAAAAAAAAATGATTAAGAAGGTTTTTAGCTGTGCTCACTAAAGCTTGCATTAAAATGTAAATGGCTGCCAACAGAACTAAAAAAAGAAAAATGTCAAAAATAAAAGCTAAAAGGTAAAAAGAAGATATGCAAAAACATCATTTTGTCTAGGAAATTTGGCTTTTGTCTCTCAGTCAGCCCCAGATATTCACAGAAACCTCCAAAAACTTAAAGGGTTTACAGAGTAACTTCCAACTATTGGAGGTGACCCAAAGTTTTTAACCATGGCAGTCCAGGTAATAAATGTTTTCCAAAATGCCAGGCTAAGATTTTGATGGCCACTATCCAAAAGACCAGAAAAACTGGTTTAGAACAGGACCCTGAGCTGAGAGGGGTCTCCCAAGGAGACCAATGGAAGCAGACTCCATTGCAGCCTCATTGGGAGATTCCCTCAGGGAGAAATGGGGCCCCGTTTGTATATATTCCCTTAACTATTTCCACCTCTGATGAATGGGACCACATCAGGATGAAAACCAGGAAGGCTTTTAAACTTCAATTTTTGAGTTCTTAATTTTGATCTGGTGCTCTAGGTTAATATAATTTTCTGATTAGACCTATTTTACAAGTGTTAGCTCTCAATCTAATAGGTTTTAAAACAAATAAGCTGCAAGGCCTTTGTTTGTTTTGTGTAGGTACACCAGTGTATTGTCAGTCTACATGTATTGCCATATCTACATGTTTGGTACCAAAATTGACATATGAGCTCATAAATTAAAATTTTAAAAATAAAATTGATCCAAATACCTTTGGTTCAGGTCATTCAAAAAGTTCAATTTAAATTGGGTAAACAAATAAAAAATGTCTTTAAAAGTTACTAACTCACAAGCTTCTCTAGGTGGTCGATTGTTAATACAATGTTGATGTCTACAAAATGTTTAATATCCATTGTTTCTAGGATTTTTCTTCAACAGGAAAAGAAATAATGCTATTAAATGCACTTGTCTAATACTTTGCTTTTTAAAAAAGTAAGTAAATTAGATCTGACATGTATGAGATTGATCATGAATGTGTTTGTTAAAGACATCTAAATGGTTTATAAAGTTAAAATGCTAACTGTTAAATATAACATCAAGTACTCTTAACTCCTTAAATTCTTTAAGGTAATATGCTTTAACATTATTGATGTTTTCATAAACTGGTAACATTAAAAAAAGAAATTTAAAATTACTTTGTGTCATTACTAAAAACAAGGTTATATAAAGGATATAAATGTTTCAACTATCTTTCAAGTATACAAATCTTTAAAGTAAAAGATTTAAAGAAACATTTTATCAAGCTGGTGTTCTAAAAACTAAAGTTGCCTGTAATGATAGACTTATAGAAATGACAAATTTTATTGAAGATTTATTTATATCATTTGATGTTTTATAACCAAACCTAAACCTTATGTTACCTTTTACTCTGGAATATAAAAATGTAAATGTATTTTTAAAAAATAACAAGAGCCTGATCTGTTTAAAGGTTAATATTATAGCTGACATTCCTATAGACTCAGGAACTGTATATCAAAATAACACCAAAGTAGGCCAAACTTCAGTTCATTTTAAGTTGTACATCTCAAACAGAGGATATGATATATAACCCAGATTAAGCCATCTACAGACAGAAAAATAACTATAAAGTTATAAACATTAAGTTAAAGCCCAGTACTCTTTAAGACTGGTAGACTGGCTTTCTGAAAGTTTAAGACCAAGGCTTAAATATTAAGGTTAAAATAAGGGGGCTAAGGAAGCCAATATTTAGCTCTTGTCTTTTGAATCAGCCTGAACCCTGGAAAAAGGGGAAGAGCTTTACAACTCTGGGCCACATAACCTCCCGATCAGGGAGATTAATGAGACCACTAGAGAACAGAAAGCCAATCAGTATGCATGCTGCAAAAGATGAGGGTCACTGGAAAGGGGTGACATCCCTGATGCATCCAAGGGAAGCCACATGGTCAGTGAGACCTTGACCCATCCTAGTGCAGATGACACTAGCAATGCTAAGAGGCTGCTCACAAGTTCACCAAGAGTGTCCCACAACAACACTCAGCTGACTCTTAACAATAGATAAAAACAAAGTCCATTTGACCATCTTGATCTTGAACACCTAGCAAAAACAGTTAAAACCAAACACAACCATTCCTGGGCTTTGAAAAAAATAGTTATTTGTAGCCCCCCAAGAATAAGTAAGCCTGGAGACAACAAAAGAGAGGTTTGTAAGCAAGAGTGCCTGATAATTATCAAAAAAAACCTGTCAGAATCAAAAGTTGTTAGTCAATTCAAGGCCTACAGATCTTCCTAACCTCCAACATAGGTAGGATTAGTCAATGTTTACTATTGTATGATTAGTAAATATTGTATGATTCTCTAGCCCTAAGTAAAGTAACTTAACTAAGTGTTGTGTATACATTCCTGAAAACTCTGACAATACAGAAGATTTATATTCCCAAATTAAGGCCTTATTAGGCTTTGTTAGGCCTTGTTATGGGGATAACTTCTTAGTTATTGAGGGATTACTGATTTCTATTATCTTCATGATGGGAGGGATTACTGATTTCTATTATCTTCATGATGCTCATTGGCATGTTCCAGAAGCTACAACATTTATTGTGTATCGATCTCATTTCAGTGCTCATGTCTTTTGTTTCTCTCATAGAAGCACCACCCCCAGATGAATTTACAACCTGTATTTCCTGAATCAGACTTTCATCATGGACCCCTTGACCCAATTTATAAAAAGGGACTCCAAACTGCTTGCCCCAATGCACATCACTCCCTCTCAACTCGAAGCATCAAGAGCGGTCATTGTCCTTTTCCTTGCACCAGTAGGAGTTCCCTAAAATTAGAGGGAAAATACAATCACTGTAAATGTGTAATCGGGTCATTTCACAAAATGGAGGTTTGGGTCCAAAAAAATGTTGTAAGATATGAGCTGCTAAAGCAACATCTTTTGTCAGTCCAACCCCCACTTCTAATCAGACAAAACCTAATGTTACTTAGGACTATTGGTTAATTTTTATGTGGCTCCCAAGGGCATTTGATTTGACTGTTTATCAGGAATAACTCTCTGCATAAATGCCTGTTATTTTTAAAATAATATTTCAAAGAAACTTTGTGTTCTAGTACACATTTTGCCACAAATATATTGGTATGGAAAAGACTTTTGTTAATGGGACTAGGATTAGCAGGATATCTGCCATTTCAGGCCCCCTCATACTTTCGCTTTTGGGATTTCTAGTAGGTCCCTGCATTATTAACTGTCTAGTTAACTATATAAGACAAAAAATTAGTACTGTTAAACTCATGGTACTCAGGTCCCACTACAAGCTTCTCCTGATAGATGAGGATGAGTCAAAGGTTTGACTCTATTCACTAGAAAAGGGGGAATGTAAAATCCAAACTCAAAATGGAGTCACTCTGGTTCAGGCCTGCACATATCTGCTAACCTACTCTTTGTGCTTCTGTGGTTAATGCTTTGCTATGCTTGCTTCTCATGGATGGGGGTCAAAACCACAGGCTGCCAGACCCCTTGGCCAGTTACCTAAAATTCCAGGAACTGAAAGGGGACATAGAAGGCGCTGTCACAGTTGAACTGTAAATAAATATAGATTGAATATTGGCCAAATCATGTTTTTCTGCATCATGTAGTTAGCCCACCCTATAATAACCTCTGAAACCCTCACTTTGGGGTCACTCTCTGAAGGAAAGGAGAGCTGATCCAAATCGATTATCCTGTGTGCCTATTTCCTCAATAAACTCTGCTGCTTCTGCAGATTTGTCTGGGCTTCACTTCTTGGGGAGAGATGCAGGTTGGATGCAACATGAGAAAATTTGATTGATAATAATCTATGTATTGTCTCATATTATTGCTGGGAAAAATAAATACTATCTTTACAACTTCACTAGGAGGGGACAAATGGAATCTCCATTGTTTGTTGTCTCTTGGACAATGTTCTAGTGTATTTTCCATCTCTGATTTTTATTTTTACTTTTTACTTTTGTCATAATAACCTGTGACCCTAATAATAATAATTTTTCTGAGATTGTGACAAAAATAAATTCATGCACATGGATATTACAAATTTCACCTTATAAAACCTCCCTCCAACCCAACCAAAGCAACCACAACAATAAGACAAAAAGTAATACCACACTGTTTTGGTTACAATTGCTTTGGAGTATGTTCGGAATCAGATATCATGATGCCTCCAGCATTTGTCATTTTGCTTAAGATAGCTTTGGCTATTCAGGGTTTTTGTGCTTCTATATTAATTTCTTGCTTCCATATGAATTTTAAAAATTTTTTCTCCTAGATCTATGGAGAATGTCATTAGTATTTTTATGGAAATTGCTTAAATGTGTAGATCACTTTGAGTTGTATGGAGCTATTAAAATATAAGTTATACTAATCCATGAACATGGGAGAACTTTCCACCTTATAGAATGTTTTGCTTTAGATATGATATGTCCCCTAAAAGCTCATGTGTGAGACAATGCAAGAGAATTTAGACATGAAGTGATTGAGTTATGAGAGTCTTAACCTCAACAATATGTTAATCAATCCCCTTATAGGGATTAATTGAGTGCTAACTATAGGCAGATTGGGTGTAGCTGGAGGAGGTAGGCCACTGAAGGTGTGCCTTGGAGGTCTATATTTTATCTGTGGTGAGGAAAGCTCTATCTCTGCTTCCTGGTGCAATGTTCTGAGCTGCTTTCCTCAGCCACATCCTTCTGCCATGATGTTTTTCTTCCCTTCTGGCCCAGAGTAATGGAGCTGGCAATATATAGACTGAGACCTCTGAAACCATGAGTGCCAAATAAACTTTCCTTCTCTAAAATTCTTCTTGTCAGGTGTTTTGGTCACAGTATTGGAAAATCTGACTGAACAGAGTATCTTCAATTTTTTTCTCCAGTGTTGTACAATTTTAATTATAGAGGATTTTCACATCTTGAGGCTTATTCCTAGCTATGATTACTCTTGCCTTTGTAGCTATTTTTCATGGTATTGCTTTATCCTTCCTGATTTCTTTCCCAGAAATTTGTGTGTTTCTTCTATATATCCCAATATATTGGCATATAGTTTTTCAAACTATTCCTTAATGATCCTTTGAAATTCAGTAGTTTCAGTTATGTTTCTGTTTTATTTTTATTTATTAATTTTATTTACTTATTTGTCTTCTCTCTCTTTCCTTTGGTTGGTTTAGCTAAAAATTCATCAGTCTTTTTACCCTTCCATGAACCAGCTTTTAGTTTCATTGATCCTTTGTATTATTCTTTTAGTCTCTATTTCATTTATTTCTGCTCTGATTTTTAGTGTTTCTTTTCTTTTATTGTTTTTTGGGGTTTAGTTTGCTCTTGTTTTTCTAAGATTTTGAGATGCATTATTAATTTGTTTACTTGAGCTCTTCCAGATGAGTATATACATATATATATAAAAATATGTAATGATTATTATATATGATTTATATATATGATCATATGATTAATGTGACATACATATATATAATTTATATATATGTTATATATGCGATATATATAATTTATATATATTTATGTGTGTATATATATATTCTCATTGCTATTGGTGTCCATCTTGGTGTGATCTTTGTTATATTCCACAAATTTTGAAAAAGCCTCCTGTTAGTCTAATTGGTTTGACTTTAAATATGACCTACACAGTTCTCTCTTTAAACTTTTAATAGTATTTATTTTGCACCTATAGCAGTCTAACTATAATATTTTGTATAGAGCTTCTTTTCTGGTCATGTCTACTTGATGTTCTACATGCTCCCCATAACTGAATAAAGATATCTTTCTTATGATTTGGGGAATTTTCTACATTTATTTCATTGAAAAGATTTCTTATAAAACTCCCTTTTTGTGTGACTCATCTTCAGTCTTATCACAACTATGCAATCTGATTAGGTGTAGCTGCAATCCATGTAGCTGTCTCATATAAATGTGATGTCAGCAACCATTGTTTCTCTCTGCAGCTATTGTGGAATATGTGTCCAGGAGCAGAACGTACCTGCCTGGGAACAGGTCAACAACAATATTTTTCCCCCTCACTTTGCTTTAGGTAGAAGTGCCCTCCATCATGCAAGAATTTCTGGGTTGTGGCCAGACAGGAGCTTAGTTTCCCTCAGTGGACCTGAGAATGTAGTTCATAGGCAGAGAACTTGCCAATATGTGTGAGGCCCTGGGCTTGATCCCTGGGATTGGGAACAAAAAATTCAAAAGGAGTAAAGGAGTAAAACAACCAAAAAATAAAAATAACCCCCCCCCAAAAAAAAACCCACAACAAATAAAAAATAGAAATAAAATTTTAAGAATTAGAAAGAAGAAAAATCAAAATTAAATTTTTAGTAAAATAAAATGAAATAGAGAATTTTTATAGGGAAAAATTCCTTCTAGCCAACTTTCTTGGAAGCACCAATCAGAGCATATGGTCACAGGCTATATTGATCTAATCTTCTCTCTGGGTCTTCTAAGACTGGGATCTTCCAGGTTTGGTGGGGGGAGTAGTGGCTCAGGGATGCAGCTTGTTGAAATTCATCTCAGCTCTCTCCAGTTGGATTAAAGCAGAATGCCAGCAGTATATTTGCTGTGGATATTCTTAGTCTCTTGCATGTAGGGATGTGGTAAATGTCAAAGCTGCAACAGATTCCCACATGCTTCTTCAGGTGCAGGGAGCAATTGAACCATAGAGTTTTGTGCTGGAGGGGGTTTTGGAAGTCCAAGGACCTGCTTCCCTTGATTCTAGTGTCTTCAAACCTCTCTCTGCATAACAACTTGTGTCCCTTCAGGCAGGTTTTCTGAACAGATGATTTCAGAGACCAGTGCCTTGCACTCTTCTCCCTGTCAGAGCCTCCACTTTTCCAAAGCATAAAACTCTGTTTGCTTCATGGACACTCCCCCAAGCCCAAACTGTCTTGTGTGGAAGACAGCTACCTTGTCAATGCAGCAGGGTAACCACTGATGCCCTGAGATGTAATTATGTATGATTTCGGACCCTCCAAAATATAGGTCCCTTCTAAGGATGGCTGCAGGTTATAGCACTCTGAGAGTTTGCTGAAAGATGCCCTGAATTTCTTCTCAAAAGCTAACTTATGCAAATTCAAAGAAACTTAGTTGATCAAGCTGTTTGCATGCTAGGTACAGCCTTCTGTGCCATGTGTGACTTTCCTCTGAGAGGAGAGAACACTTTCCCTAAGGGGCAGGGTGTCATTTCCTGGAATACTACACTTGTCTTGTTTTGCTATTCCGCTTAGTCCTTGCATTTCACCAGATTTTGTTTTCTCTTCACTCGATTTTCAGTGCTCACTTATGACCAATCCTCTCCTCATATTGTTACACACCAGCTCCCTTGGTTCTATTCTGTGGAGGAACAGAAAATGCTGAATGCTTCTATTTTGCCATCTTGCCTCTCTACCTAAATTTTTATCTACAGAAGTCATCTGTTAATGTGTGAATTTGCTTTATTTACCAGTAATCTCTAAGTATAGTTTATCAGTTGTTAGTGTTCTTTAACCCTTGTTGATTTTTATTAAATGATTTTCAAAAATGCATATATTCTAAATACTATGTACCGTAAATTTTCTTAATTATTAATCCCCAAGTGTTATTTTTATTATGCTGTTTTACTGATATGTAAAAAAGGTGCCCGATTTATTTTTTTAGCACTGGCACAATATTCAGTTAGTTACATGCAACAATTAGATACAAAACTTGATTTATTTCTGATGCTTGTACTTGTACCTGCTCCTTTTCCTTTCACTTTTAACTCTGGCTGCAATCTAGCAGAAAATGTAACCTGTTCTATCTGATCCTTTTGTTTAGATTTCCATGATTAAGAGATATATTATAAATTCACTGTAACTAACATCTCTGTTTCTATAGTTGTATAATTAGGTCTAAAAGAAAAGGGTAGAACTCACTTCCAAACAAAATTTGGTATCCATTTGATAGCTTCCTTATTAATTAACATCTAGAATTCTCTCTCAATTTTTTGTTTTACTTGCAACATCTGTCATTTAGTCTTTAAAGTATAATACAAAATCCTCTATATGGATTGGTCTAAAATCCTTACAAGACACTTAAGTGTCCCCAGCCTTCCAAATTTCTTTATATATGATTTTGGCAAAAGCGGGGCATGTTTATTTATTCCAATTTTACCCACAGGTGAAATTCTTTAATGACAGCTGCAGAAGCTGTCATTAAACTCACCTAGTGGAAACTAAATACAGTTATAACAAAAAATAATAAAACTGCTGATTGTCTCTGTGTATATAAGAGAAAATGATTTTCCTTGTTTAAATGGTTTGTTGTGATGCAGCCTTGACCCTTTAGGAATTCATCAAAGCCAAATTCTTCTCCAAGCCCAATGGAACCAGGTAGCTGGAGAATGTTTTTGAAGTCATGACCTAATCTCTGCATCATCATCTGAATACTAGAGCCAAGACAGCAACCCTGGAGATTCAGCTAATTATTCTCAACCACATCATTCATGGGTGGAACATCACTCACTTTTACAATAGCTCAACTACTGTGCTCCTCTGTATAGTTCAGGTACTTCCTTCACAAAATGTTTCTATACCTGAAGAACACAGGCTCTAAAGACCTCCTCGCAACTCTTTTGTTTTTTCCATTGTTTTATATAATACAAAAAATTTATTGTAATTAGATACTAATCTTCTTGAGGTTCTCATCTGTGAATAACTTTTAACAATTTCTTCTATCTTTGGCTGGATGGAGTTTCTCCCTATCTCTCTTCTTACATGTCTTTCCTTAGGAAGAATGTCTTTGTGTATCACTTTCTAAAGAACTAAATATCAAGTTTGCAAAAGTAAAACTGAATATCAGAGACTCTATAATCATAATATGAGTGAGAAATATAGGGTTAGACATACTAAGAATTTGTAAGACAATGTAAGTTCATTTGTGTTAGTCCTGTAGATTTTACTCCTCTCACTCTGAAGCTGCACTACAGGAAAGTTCCTCTTTTATCACACTGTGCTGTTCTTCCTCTGAACAATCACAGGGGCTACATATAGGAAAAACTACACATCACCTCCCTATGATGCACTAATGAACTGATCCATCAGGTGAAAATACTATGTAAATAGTTGCCTGAAACCTCGAACGAGAATTTGAAAGGAAAATGAATTGGAATCATGGGCAGAAGCCAAAAGGTAAATAGTGACAATGAGAATGAATCTTGAGGAAAAAGGTAGAGACACAAGTTTAGGAGACAAGCATTTTTGTGATCTCATTGCTTTTATGAAGTAGATGTGCACCTATGTTTTCTTAATGAAAAATCAATTCAAACCCATATAGTGTCTTAAAATATTTTTTGAAAATCTCTAGCAGCTTAATTATGATCTCACGGAAGCCTCAATAATGAGATCTTTCTTATGTCAGATGTTTAAAAGAGTGTTTTTAAACTTCAACCTATGTCTTATGCAGTCCAAGGAAATGACTCATGCCAGATGTTACTATGAAAACTATGATTCTTAATGTTTTACCTTATTTTAGGAACAACAATTAAAAATTATTTTCTTTAGAAAGTATCATATCAGTAAATATTTTGGATTAAATGTAAAAATTGATGAACACTGCATCATTTACTGTGCTACTGAAAATTTCTTGGATAACTCAAACAAGATAGTTCAGCCTTATCCAAAAATTAGAAAGTTTAAATAAATAAATAATATATGATTTTAGCACTACAGTTTTGGAAGAATAGTGAGAAAATTGATAATAGTTTCAATTTCTTTAACAAATTTCAATATTATGTTGATATGACTTCTTTTTTCTTTCATTTTGTTCTTGTAAGAGCTGATTGCTTTATTTCAATATAAGACTTCTAATTAAAATTATTAACATTAATGTGAATTATGTTATTTAAGTTGAACAATAAAATGCTAACTTCTGTCCAATATTTATTCCATTTCAATAATATATTTATTATATGGAAAATAATCACTCTATGTAACAGAACTTCTAAAATAGAACAATTTTAAATGGATTTTTTCCAACAATAAAGTAAGATTTGTATCAGGATCAGAAAACCTGATGTCTGCCTTCTTTTCAGGATGCTTAGGGAGGACTTCTCATGGTTATTAATGGTTTGTTTATGTTTAATAAAAAAGACTTGAGTCCAAACATTAATAATGTAATGTTTAAAAGTAAAAATAAAAGCACATACTTAGCACTATACTGATTTCAATTTTTATTTATGTATATTATTTAATGTATCTCTTCTTTATGTCTTCTTTCTTCTATTATTGATAAGTAAAGTCAAAGGGAACAATAATACTTGATAAAGTGATCAAAATCGGACTTAAGAAGAATTTGAGGACATAAAGAAGGATTTGGAGAAGCAAAACAGAAAAAAGAGAGAATTATTTAGGATTCAGGATACAAAACAGAGTACAGTAGTGTATGCCACTGTGCAAAACAAATTTACATGGACATAAGCTGAGTTGTTTTATATTTCTTTAATTGTTTCCATTTACACATTCATTCATTCAACATTGATAGAGTGCAAAATATGTTCTAGGCACAATGCTAAGTCTTTGGTATACAGAACTAAAAATGCACAGTTGTCTACAGTTGCCTCCAAACAATTCCATTGTGGGTATAACGTATGTGTAACAGACTTAATATTCACCTACATTATGCATTAAATTCTCACAGTCTATAGAAGCTCATCCATTACACAGGCTATTGTTGAGCAGATGCTATAAACAAATGATGTAAAGCCAAGTGAGGAAGCAGTGACAACTCTTGTGACTTACTGAGCCATTTAAAATGAGCAATGAGCCAAAGCAGGAGTCCTACAGAGGAAGAATCAATAATGAATACATTATCATACATATTTCCCTAAGACAAGGGTAATAATCATGTGGCACTCACTTCTGTTACTAAATAATTTCAGGAGGCCATTTTTCCCTTACCCATGGACTCCAATATACCTATTTCTGACACAAAATAGAGCTCAACTAGTATTAACACCATAACTGTTAGACTTCAGGTGCTCAGTTCATTTTCAGAATCCATTGATTCATTTAAACTTTCAGAGGGAAAATAACAATTGAATCTGAATTTTTTTTTTTTGTACTGGAGATTGAACTCAAGGGCACGCGAACACTGAGCCACCTTCCCAGCCCTATTTTATGTTTTAATGTAGAGACAGGGTCTCACTGAGTTGCTTAGTGCCTCGCTGTTGCTGAGGCTGGCTTTGAACTCGTGATTCTCCTGTCTCAGCCTCCTTAAGTGCTGAGATTATAAGCTTGCGCCACCGCGACCGGCTGAATCTGAATTTTACATTAATGCAATATTGCATTGGCTAGAAGAAATGTAGCATTCTTCTAGTTTATCAGTTGTGCTGATCATGAAAAGTTACTAAAAATGAATTAAAAAAAACATGTGTTCTCTTCCTCTTGACTTTAAAATGTCAAGTAGATTACTAAAATGTTTTTGTTATATTATTAAAAGGATTATTTTCATATGCTTTTAAATTACATCATTTAAACTGTTAAGATATATATGATAGCCTATATTTTCTCTGATATTTTCTCGCTATTATTCAGTAGAAACATTAAATATATTCAGTAAATGGTGTTATAGAACTCAACTGCATTAACTGTGAAAATATAAAAAAGGAAAAAGAAAAACAACAACAGTGCAGGTTGTTCTGACTGTTAGTTCATTCACTGAGTTTTTATCACTTGTGTTCAGCATGAGATGTTACATTCTCTACTAATCCCTCAGCCCTCAGACAGTCCTTCACACTTTTCCTAGATTGAGAATCAAGTGCAGGGAGGAATACAACTTAGTGATTAAAGGAGTGCATGTGTATTTTATATTGGCACTGTGCTGATTATTTTTGGAGCTGAGTGACATGGTCCCTGGTCATTGTATTTTTCCTTGTGTTACCATATGTTTGAACATTTCCATAATAAATTAAACTTTTAGAAATGCACACACTCACACATGTCTTGCGAAATGATCACTGAAAAAAAAAAACCCTCAAAATAAAAACTGTGCTTTTCACTCTGTATGTTCTCTAAAAGCAGTTATCTATATCATGTAGTTAATGCTTTAAAACATATGATCTGTTCCATTATGCAGAAAACAGTTGTGATGGTTACTTGCTCTTTGTCAACTTGGCTAGGTTATTATCTACAGTTATTCTACCAAAGGCTAATCTCAGTGCTCCTGTAAACATATGTTGTAGATCTAAATATCTATAATCAATTGATCTAATAAAGGAGTTTATATTGGATAATGTAGGAAAGGAGGCTTAGGTAGTTGAAAGGTCTTCGAGACTAGAACTAAAGTTTCCTTGAAAAAGAAATAATATGATCTATGCACTGTAGTTTCAGGTTATGTGTAAACACTCCATCCTATACTACCTGTTGGCCTGTGATATGGTTTTTGGACATCTGTGGGCAACTCTCAAAATTGCAAACACCAATTCCATAAAACATATGTGCATTTATACATATAATGTGTAGTATGTATGTTTGTGTAACTTGTATGCTATTAATTATATATTGTATAATATATTTTATACATAAATTATGTTTTATATTGTTATATATATGTGCATATATATATATACACACATATATATATTCTGACTGTTATTTCTATGTGGAAGTTGTATATTTTGGGTTCAATCAAGTGCAATCACTGAAAATATTGGAAAAAAATTTTATCTGTATTAACTATGTGTAGATATTTTATTCTTGTTATTATTCCTGAAATAATACTATAGATCAACTATGTACATAGTATCTGTATTGCAATGCGTATTATAACAACAGAGATGATTTTAGGTGTATAGGAGGATATGTATAGATTATATGAAAAACTCTGTCATTTTCTAGACAAAATTAAGTATCTATGGAATTTAATCACTTTTGAGGGTTCCTTGAACCAAGTCACCACTGTGGAATGACTCTGTGTATGTGTGTATGTGTGTGTGTGTGTGTTTTACTGGTTCTGTTTCTCTTGCAGTACATTGAATGATACAACTGTTGTATTGAACATATTGAGAATTGATATGTATGTTTCTAATATCAAAAGTTTCTAAATATATGTTCTTAGATATAAATATATATTTTGCATGTCTAACCCTGGAATCAGGGAAAGGAAGAATGAAAAACTAAGGTGTGCCCATTGTATATCAAATATGTACAACATTTAAGTATTGTTTTAATTATCAAGAGCAAGCATTCTTACTAAAGTTCACAAGGATAGAATTAATATATTACCTCCAAAATTATATTATTAATGTACAATTGTGTGCACATGTATGTATGTTTTTGTATTCTCAGTATTACAAAAGGTTTATTGACCCAAAAAGAAGCCTGTATGTATCACTGCTTTTTCTGTTCTAAAAGCAAGAATGACCTTAGTTATAATTTTCAAATGTTATAGGTAGACTCACACTACCCAAACTATTGAATAACCAAAAAAAATGTGGTGCTGATTCTTCTACTGATAGTCAACACCATTCTTACTGTAATCTCCTAATTTTTACCACATACATTCAAGTTCTTTGATTCCATTTTCTTATTTTGGCTCACTATAGGCAGGCATTATTGCTATGTTGCACTCACTGTTCACTATCATTCTTCCTTCAGTTAACTCATAAAACTACCATAGTCTTTATCTCACCTTTAAATTTAGGCTCATGTCCCAGTTTAAGGCTCAATGTTATCTACTGTTTTTCACCATAACCTATTCCACTGACTTAGCCAGAATATTGCTACCAGGGCAGCTATTACAACCATTTCTTTCCAAAAGTACCTGCAGATTGAATTTTCAGCTGACCCTCAACCCAGCTTAAAAAGTATGCTAACTGTACCATTTGAAGATGTATATTATTAATTTCTGGAATTTTAAAATTGATAGAGTATTATGATGATCTAGACAGTTTATAAATTATTACGTTTTTGTTTTCAGATTCACATAGGTAAACCTGTGAGTCTTAAATTGTTATGCTGTAAAAAGTCTCATATTAACTATAACTTTGCATTTTCAGATCATGCCAAATTTCACAGAAATTTCCTTGAATGTATCAAATGGAATAGTATATAAAATTTTGTGTATTTAAGCAACTTATGTACTTTAAGTACTTGCTGAATTATAAGAATCACCAAGTTAGAAAAAGAGAACATATTTTTTAAAAAATGAAAAGAAAAAGATGACAAACCTATCAACAGCCAATGTTTTTATTTTCTAACTATTTTGCCTTTAAGGTAACTTTTACTAAATTTTTCATAGTGACTGTGAAATGTGTATATAATTATAAACTTGCATACAGAGTTTTGTTGTGTTGTTTTAATAGTAGGTTTCTACATATTGATGTATATGAGTTTTATTTTATATGAAACTAAGATGTATTTTACTGGGTCAGAAGAATGAGATAATTTCTAAAGCTACAAATAGAGCAAATATTTTGACATTATAAATATTTCAACAAAGGATAAAAAATATTTGTGGTTTGAACTCACTATTCCTCCTAATGATAAGAAATGAAATGGAGAATACATTTTACTTTGGACCATAAATTCCTTAATATAGAACCAATTTTCCTAAACAGCCTCACAGAGAGATTTCACATATTAATGTAGAACTCCTTTCACCACTGGTAAGAATCATAATCATATAAAATTTGAAAGAATAAAATGTTCCCTCATCACATAGTCGTTGGAATCTTGGAGAAACCATAGCCAACATTTATACTAATTTGTCATCTGGTTATGGTAGACTCAAGAAAAAATTTATTCTTTCCTATTGGCCCTTGCTTTTACTATAGGCATTTTTCCCTTCTTCTCTCTTGGGACTTACTCCCCAACATGCCTCCAAAGTCTGGACAGGATCAAGATAAGTAGAATTATCTTTCACTCCTCATTAGCTTTAACAAATACATAGTTGGCACTTACACAAACACCATCATACCTGCTGTTCTGTTTCTCACTATATTGCTTTCATGCTGTTTTTACAGGTGGCGTTTAGCAGCACTGTTCTGAGATATATCATTGTTTTTACGTCATTGTCACAGACCTGCAAGCACAGACCTGGAGAAAAAAGTTTACTTGGGGAAAATTGCAATCAAAATACCAAAATTTCACATAGCACAAAATGGAAAATAGGAATACATTTAACATCACCAAGACCTTCCAAAATTACTGGAAAGAAATCATATTCACAATTGTTATTGATATTATTACTTTACTCTCAAACAGATTAATGTGAAGTTAGAAATAAGTGTTAATATACCAAAGTTATGTTATCTTTAAATAAAAGTTCAGTATAATATAATAATTATTTAAATTGACAACAATAGCTGGGTGTGGTGATGAGAGCCTATCATCCCAGCAAGTAGGGAGGCTGAAAGAGGAGGATCACCAGTTCAAGGCCAGCCTCAGCAACTCAGCAAGACCTTGAAAATGGATGGGGATGTAACTCAGTGGTAAGGTGCCCAAGAGAAAAAAGAAAATAGAAACACTTTTCTCCACTTACATATACCATTTTTATTTAGCTGTTTAGACTTTAGTCATTCTTAATGCTAACCTACAAAAGTTACTTATTTTGAGATGCTCTTTATTAGGTGATAGTAAAAAATGTGAAATTAGGCATGTCACTTGAAAATACATGAGACTAAATATAAGGTAAAATGTAGGTCAACTCTGAAAAAAGAAAAGGCAATAACGTCATTATTATAAAATAAAGTCACTAAGAACTACCCAGGTAGAATTCTCTAGCTCCCTGGTAGAACACTTGGCTAGTGTAAGCTCCTGAGTTCATTCATAACACTTTACAAAATAAGTAATAAATGTTCAACATTCTTAGCAATCAGGGAAAGGCCAATCAAAACTATACTGAGATTTTATCTCAGTGGAGTTAGAGTGGCAATCATCAAAAACACAAACAACAATACATGCTGATAAGGATGTGGAGAAAAGTGCACACTCATACATTCTTCCTGGGATTATAAATTACTCTGAGGATTTTGGGAAGCAGCATTAGAAATCATCAAAAGACTAAGAGTGGGAGCCCAGGCCAAGCTTCAGGACCACCTTTATGGGCTGACATGGGAGCCCAGCCAAGGGCAGACCAGAGACTGTTACCCGCCAATCACAGGGGAACCTAGACGCAGGTGAAAGACAGCCTCTGGGGATCCTGCAGGAGAACTGGCCTAAGTGAGGCCTGGGACCACCCCTAGTTCCCTGTCAGAGCCACTGCCAAACAGCAGGAGCACAGGCCAAGGCCCAGGACCACTTTTATGGACCTCTATGGGAGCCCAGCCAAGGTCAGGCCCAAGAGTGCTGCCTGCCAATCCGCTAACTCACAGGGGAGCCCAGACCCAGACAAAGGACTGCCTCTGGGGACCCATGTGGCTGAGGTATGGAACCACCCCCAGGTCAGCACCAGAGCCCTCCTGATCCACAGGAGACCAAGCCCAGGGCTAGACCCACCACCTGGAATCCCTGAAGGAGGCCAGGCCAAGATCAGGCCTAGGGCTGCCCTCACAGATCTGTGTAAGAGCTGAGGCCCAAGACTGCCCCTGCAGAGTGGGGATCCATGCTGTTGGTAGATTGAACAGCTCCCTTCCTATATCCATCTTATACACTACAGCCATCCCCATAATTCTTCCCATACATTAGCCTCTACCTTGGGGCAAGGAGGTAGCAGAGCCTGGAAGCAACAGCCCCCCAAAGTGCTGCATCTCTGATCAGTCAACCCAAAGCCATTGTAAGTCTCACTCTTTTTGCCCCATCTCTGAAAGAGTTTGCATCCATCTTGGGCCACTCCCACTGCCATCTTGAGTTACCTCCACTACCACTGTCACCATCATTAGTGGCAGTAGCATCCATCTGGGGATACCTGCTGGGGACTGGAAGTGAACTCCAAGGTGAGATAAAGGTAATCTGTTATGTTACTACAAGATTATAGGATAGAAACTATAATACCTCAGATTAGCATTGCAAGAAAGGAATATACATAATCAACATGAAAAAACAAGGGAAGAAAGTGGCCCAAATAAACCAATATACTACAATAACAGAATTCATTGACAGCACAGTTGATAAAATGTCAGAGAAAGAATTCAGACTGTACATAAATAAAATGATCTCTGAATTAAAGAGTGACATATGCAAACAAATACAGGCAAAAATTCATCACTCCAACAAAGAAGAGAGCAAACAAAGGCAACCTTATTGATCACTCCAACAAAGAGATAAGAGAGCAAATAAAGGCAACCATCAATCAAACCAACAAAGGGATAAGGGAGCAAATAAAGGTAGCAAAATATTACTTTAAGAAAGAGCTAGATATTGTGAAAAAAAAATCAATCAGAAATTCTTGAAATGAAGGAAACAATAAACCAAATAAAAACTTGATAGACAGCATCACCAGCAGACTATATCACTTGGAAGACAGAACCTCGGATAATGAAGACAAAATACACAATCTTGAAAATAAACTTGACTATACAGTGAAGATGGAAAGAACTCATAAATAGAACATACAGGGATTATGAGGTAGCATCAAAAGACCAAATCTAAGATTAATCAGGATAGAAGAAGGCACAGAATTTCAAACCAAAGGTATGAACACTCTATTCAGTGAAATAATATCAGAAAATTTTCCAAACATGAAAAATGAATTGGAAAATCAAATACAAGAGGCTTACAGGACACCAAATGTACAAAATTGCAACAGATCTACACCAAGGCACATTATAATGAAAATGCCTAGCACACAGAATAAGGATAGAATTTCAAAGGCTGCAAAAGAGAGGAATCATATTACATATAAGAGGAGGCCCATTCAGCTTTCAGTAGATTTTTCAACCCAGACCCTAAAAGCTAAGAGATCATGGAACAACATATACCAAGCTCTGAAAGAAAATGGATACCAACCAAGAATCTTATATCCAGCAAAATTAAGCTTCAGATTAGATGATGAAATAAAAACTTCCATGATAAACAAAAGTTAAAAGAAGTTACAGCAAGAAAGCCTTCACTACACAACATTCTCAGCAAAATATTTCATGAGGAGGAAACCAACAGTGGAAATATACAAAGATAGGAAATACACTAAAGGAAAGGCCAATCAAAGGAGAAACTGAGTCAAGGTATAAACCTAGAATAAACTAAAATGACTGGGATTACAAATCATATTTTGATAATAACCCTGAATGTGAGTGGCCTAAACTCATCAATTAAAAAACATACACTGAGAGACTGAATTAAAAAAAAAAAAAACAACAATATGCTAACTTCAAGGGACTCACCTCACAGGAAAAAACATCCACAGACTGAAAGTGAAAAGGTAGGAAAAAGCATCACTCACGTGGACCACATAACAAGCAAGAGTTTCCATCCTCATACCAGATAAAGTAGACTTCAAACAAAGTTAGTGAAAAGGGATAAAGAAGGACATTTCATACTTCTTAAGGGAATCATACGTCAATAAGACATAACTATCATAAATATCTATGCCTCAAACAATGGAGCATCAATGTATATCAAACAAACCTTTCTCAACTACAAGAATCAAATTGAGGGGCGGTTCTAAGATGGCGGCCTAGTTGGACACTGCTGTCAGTCTCTCCAGAGCCAGAGACTGAAGTTTTGGAAATACCATCATCGTACAGCTACCCCCGCAGGAATTTCACTTGCACGTGTAAGCAGGGCCACCAGGCAGCAGCCAATGCCACAATCAGCGTGACTTCAGCAGCAAGCAGCAGCAGAGCTCAGTGGGGGCGGCGGCAGAGCTCAGCAGCCACTGGCTCTGGGCTCCAGCCCAGGGCTTGCCCGGGGCTGAGACTACTTCTACACGGGGTACCTGGCTCCAGCGCCCACCCAACCACGCAGAGCCCCTAGCAGTTGCTCCCGTGGACACACGGCCCCAGCCACTAGCCACTGGGAAGCCCAAATTCAAGGTAAGAGTCACTCCAGAGATGCCAGCGGAGATAGCCCCACCCAAGGGCGGCGTGGGCCCGCTGCAGTTCCACTCCAGAATTCTTGTGGACCGGCAGGAGCCCCAAAGGACCCTGACCCACCCTCAGGAACATCCACGGTTGTCCAGCCAAAGGGAGACCAAGGTCTGCTACCTCTAACCATTGGGGAGGTCAAATTCAGGGCAAAAGTCACTCCAGAGACACCAGTGTGAGGCAGCCCTGTCCAAGGGCAGTTTGTGTCTGCTCCAGTTCTGCTCCAGAGTTCCTGGGGTCTGGCAGGAGCTACAGAGGGCCCAGATCCACCCTCAGGAAACTCCACGGGTGTCCAACTAAGGATTGACCAGAGTCTGATGGCTACCAGCCACAGAGGAAGGCACACCCAGGATAAGAGTGGCCTCCAGAGACCCCAGCGTGAAGAGGCCCAACCCTACTGCGCTCTGGGCCCGCCTCAGTTCCGCTCCAGAGTTCCTGTGGTCAGGCAAGACAGAAGGCCCAAAACCACCCTTAGGGAAAGCCAGAGTGCCCAGTAGAAGGCAGACCAGAGCCTGCTAGCCTCTAGCCCCAGGGGAGCCCACAATCACTGTAAGGGTCGCACACAGACTCTCCAGCTTGTGACCCTGCCTAAGTGAGAGCTGAGCCCACCTGTAGTTCCGCTCCAGAGTTCCTGTTCACCAGCAGGAGTGCAAGAGAGGGGCAAAATAGCCCTCAGGGGCTGCCTCAGGAGCACACCTAAAGCCACTCCCACTGCCCTCTAGAGGTAGTCCACTACCTCGCCACCAACTTTAGTGAAAACAGTGCCCATCTGTGGACACTGGGAAAACAGAAGTAGCTCCAAAGTGAGACACAGGTAATCTGGAGTGTCAATACAAGATTATAGGATAGAAGCCGCAATACCTCAGATTGGTATTTCAAAAAACGAAGATACACAATCAACATGAAAAAACAAGGGAAGAAAGTACCCCAAATAAACCTGGATACCACTGTAACAGAATCCAGAGACAGCACAGTAAATGAAATGTCAGAGAAAGAATTCAGAATGTACATAATTAAAATGATCAGCAAACTAAAGAATGACATAAGTGATCAATTACAGGCAAAAATTGATCAATCCAACAAAAAAATAGGAGAGCAAATAAAGGCAACCATAGATCATTCTAACAAAGAGATAAGAGAGCAATTACAAGTAGCAAAAGATTACTTTACGAAAGAGCTAGAGATAGTGTAAAAACCAATCAGAAATTCTTGAAATGAAGGAAACAATTAACCAAATAAAAAACTCAATAGAAAGCATCACCAGCAGACTAGATCACCTGGAAGACAGAACCTCAGATAGTGAAGACAAAATATACAATCTTGAAAATAAATTTGATCATACAGTGAAGATGGTAAAAAATCATGAACAGAACATACAAGAAATATGGGACAGCATCAAAAGACCAAATCTGAGATTTATTGGGATAGAAGAAGGTGCAGAATTTCAAACCAAAGGAATGCACAATCTCTTCAATGAAATAATATCAGAAAATTTCCCA
>PVHX01008180.1:22449-85349 GCA_004024805.1 Geosciurus inauris | reverse complement strand
GCAAAACTTGTGCTTCAGTGGAAAGTCTTGCATTATTCAGAGCACATCCTTTCAGGTTATCTGACTTTAGGGGGTTTCTACAGTTATCATTGCTTTTGAACTATTTCCCACTCTGTAAGTGGTAATCAGATGATAGCAATGTGTAAAATTCTTATCTGTAAACACACATATACATATATTCTGTTTGGTAGAAGGATCACAGAAGCATTCTCACTCCAAAAATGCCAGTTTATATCTTTCCAAATTCATTTCAATAATTCTGATCTATAGATATCTCTGCTCTTTGACTTTCCCTTTGAAAAAGAAAGTTACAACCTTGTCCTGTTTCTCATTCATTAAGAATGGCTTAAATAGAATCTTTGACATGTTTATTTTATGTCTATATCAGAGCCATGACTTTAACTTTTTTGAAAATTATCTTTCAACATAACTTACTCCCATATTGTCCTGCTTATACAACACTTTAAAAAATATCATTATCATACTTCCAACACTATTTTTCTCTACTTACATTACTTGTTCCTCACAGCAAAGCAAGTGCTATTACTATCTTGCCTCCCCTCACCCTCTTTTTGGCATGGAGAGCCTGAGATAGTTTACAGATAAACCAGCCAGGAGTAAGATCCAGGCAGCTTGGCTCCAGGGTCTGCACTATTAACCACTACTCTATTCTTCTCATAAACAGGAAAATTGTCATTTGTGAGGACTAGTTTTGAATCCTAGTGTCAGAGATTTCTCAAGATAAATCCATAAGTTAGTTTCTGTTGCGAGCAGTGCAATTAATAATTACTCGGAGGCGGATTGTCTTTAAATGCAAGTGTATATTCAATCACACCAATTATCAAATATAAACAGTTAATGCAAAAAGTATTGGGTGTGCTGGAGCACCCCAACTAGCACTCAATGTATACTAATTAAACACTGTAGGCAAGTCACACTGTCCTAGGGCAACTAAACACTACAAGCAATTCACACAATCCTAGGGCAACCACGAGCCCCAAACTACCTCTGGTGCCAGGTGACTTCTCTTAGCCAATGTTTTCCTTGTCTGGTAGTTCTCTTCAGCCCACAGCAACATCAGGGAATGGTGGAATTGATCCAGGGATGAACAGCAAGGCAGTCAGTCTCACTGATGTCCTTGGAGCAAAAGCCCCCAATGTGGCAGGACAAGCAGTTTAAATACAGTTCCAAGTTGGTGGGTGTTAGCTGGTAATTGGTTACACCCAATGGAAGTTCAATGTCCATTGTTTATGTCCAGTGAGATAATGTAATTACAACTAGGCATATTCTTTGCACATGTCCATGGAGCTGTGCTTACTATCAGTTGTAACCAGTCATTGCTAAGCATACCTATGGCTAGTGCCCCTTACAGCCCCTTATGGACTGCAAGCAGGCATGACTAAGCATGTCAATGGCTGCTGTTCCTTATGGCCAGCAACTTAGTGAGTCATGGCATGTCCAGGCATGCTAGGGCATATTCTCCTTACAATTTCTAATTTTGATTTGGCTTCCCTCAGAGATTAAGTACTAGAAAAACTAAGCTAATTGTCTTAACACTAGTACTTGTGGTGATACCAGAAAATTTGGGACCGTGATAGTTATGAATCTGGCGTTCTTGGACTGCCCACACCCTGGTGTGAATTTTGTCTTATGTGACCATGGATCTGGGCCACAACAAAAATGAACTGCTGTCCCTGGAAGTTACGGAGCAAGGTTCCACTGACCTGCTGTTCTTGAATAATCCTGCTTCACCTCACTATTTCCAACTCCCACTTCCATTTATTGACTGATTACTTTGGAATCATTTCTAATAATATTCTGTTATTACAAAAAGATTGAACTATGTTCAATACACTGCTTAGGAAAACAAGCCTAAAAAAAAGTTTAGAACAATTTGTATTCCAATGGTTACAACACGTTTTGAAGACTAAAGGAAGGATCATAAAACTATGCTGAAAAATACTACCCAGAATGCTTTATCTCCCAAGATGTCCCTGTAGCTGGGTCTTTATTACACCAACTAATGGCCTTCCCAGCACAGCATGAAAGTCCATTAATCAATATTAAATGTAATCCCACTGTTCTTTGCCCTGGAGTGTGCTATACTGCATAAAGCATCCTCTGTACTGATTTCTGCAGTTTTCTGCAAATGGCTGCCAACCTTTCTCAGGTAATCCCAGGACTCCCCCAAAGTAAATAATAGGTATGATATAACTCTAAAATTTATGCCAGAATGACCCTCCAATTTAAAAAAATGAATCCAGATGTATTTGAATAATAGGAAATTTGCAATAATGTGGATTGAACCCAGGGCCTTATACATGGTAGGCAAGTGTTGTACCCAGCTAGAGAAATAGCAATTCTATACATTTAAATCATGTAGCAATTTTGTAAAAGTATGAGTGCCTGGCATACACACAAACCAATTAAAACAGTATCTATGTTGGTCTACAATTTTAAAAGCCTGAATAAAGACCCAATTTCCCTTCCTTCTTTCCTTCCTTCCTTCCTTCTGTCAGTCTGTCCGTCCTTCTTCCTTTCCTCCTTCTTTCTGCAGGTGGACATCTAGTTTTCTCAGCATCATTTATTGAAGAAGCTATCCTTTCTTAGCACCTTGTTGAAAATTAGTTCACTGTATTTGCATTCTCCCCAATCCCAGGCTTCCTGTTCTGTTTCATTTGTCTGTGCATCTGTTTTAGTGCCAGTACAATCCTGTTTTGTTTAGCATAAATTTTAAGAAAATTTGAAATTAGGAAGCATTATTCTCCTTTCTTAAGATTGCTTTAGGTACATGGGGTCTTTGTGGTTCCATACGCATTTTAAAATTGGAATTTTAATAGAGATTGCTTTGAATCCATAGATCACTTTGGGTAGCATGAACGTTTTTACAGTGCTGATTCTTTCAATCCATGAAGAGTGGATATCTTTTCATTTGTGTTTAATTTCTTTCACCAATGTTTTATTGTTCTAGGTGTACAGGTTTTTCAACCCTTTGGTTAAATTTATTACTAAATATTTTGGCCTTTTTGGTAGCATTATAAGTAGGATATTTTCTTAATTTTTTTTTTTTTTTTTGATACTGGGGGTTGAACTCAGGGGTACTTGACCACTGAGCCACATCCCCAGCTCTATTTTGTGTTTTATGTAGAGACAGAGTCTCACTGAGTTGCTTAGCATCTTGCTGTTGCTGAGGCTGGCTTTGAACTCACTATTCTCCTATCTCAGCCTCCCAAAGTGTTGGGATTACAAGCGTCTTAATTTTTTTTATAATTCATTGTTAATGTACACAAATGCTACTGAGTTTTGTATGTTGATTTTGTATTCTGAATTCTACTGGATTATTTTTATTATCTTTAGCAATTTTAGCTGGATTCTTTTGGACTTTCTATATGTGGTACTGGGGATTGAACCCAGGGGAATTTTACCACTGAGGTATATCGCCAGCCCTTTTTATTTTCAATTTTGAGACAAAGGCTTGCTAAGCTTCCCAGGCTGGCCTTGAACTTGGAATCCTCCTACCTCAGTCTCTTGAATCACTGGAATTACAGGTGTGTACTGCTGCTGTGCCAATGCTTCTGGATTTCCATATATAATATCGTGTCCTCTGAAAACAGATAATTTTACTTCTTCATATCATGTTTGAATGCCTTTTATTTCATTTTCTTGCATAATTGCTCTGACTAGGACTTCTAGTCCCCAATTTTTATTTTTGGGGGAAAAGTTTGAGTTTTGGAATTAATTCCTCCTTCAATGATTCATAGAAATCACCAGTGAAACCTATCTGGCTGTAAACTCCATGATCAAGATGCTCACAGATTTGGTGAGGGCCAATTTCCTAGTTCATAGCCTGCTGTCCTATCAATGTGACCTCAAATGGTAAAAAGCATGAACGAGTTCTTAGTGGTTCCTTTTTTAAAGTAATTAATCCCATAGCTAATCAATTCCCAAAGGAATAAATCCCATGATCTAATCTATTCCCAAAGGCCTTACCTGCAAATATCGTTATACTGGGGTTATGTTTCAACAAAAGCATTTTGCAGGAGCAAACATTCAGTATATAGAACAAATCTCTTGACTTTCCCACTTCTCTTCCAGAAATCCAGTCAAATGCTCAGTTATTTTGTTTTTCTAGTAATAACACTATCATCTTCATGAGGTGACTTGAACTTGTCTCTTTTTGTCACTTCCCCTTTAGTTTATTTCAGGGTTCTATCTCCTCCAAAACAGATCACGGTAGGAGCTTCCTATTGGATTTCTTCTCCCTTGCTCTCCTTTTATTTCTTTTCTTTCTCACCCTAAATCTGAGCAGTATCAGGATTTCCCTACAACACTAGCTTTAATTATTGATTTCCAGATTAATATCCTTTAATATTTACATATTTACTTACTGATGGTAAAAATTAATATGCAATGAAAGTTGTTACTAGAGGTAGAGAAGCTGTGGAGTCCATTTGTTCTTATTGTACTCTTAGTTCATAGCAAAATAATAATAATAAAATTTAATTATCTGTAATGTAATTGTTAACATAGTTGGAATAATTGAATATAATCATAAAGCTACTTGCCAGTAAAAGACCTGGGAAATATTTTTTTGAAAAATCTACATTTTAAGCTTAAAAATGCATCTTCTATAATTAATTTTGGTTATTATTTATTCAACATATAGTACTGAACTAGGTAATATGGGAATAAATGAATGAATATAAAAGTAAAAAATCATTTGAAATGTGTTCCATATTAAGTTAGCCAAAGAAAGATTCTGGTAAGCTATTAGGAAAATGAAACACAAGAAAGGAAAAAAGAGTAATTGAATTATTGATCAAAGAATCAAGGAGAAATGCATTTATCTTGAGAGGACTGGTTTCCATTGAGCTATTCAGCTAATTTAAAACTTAAAAATAGGGCTGGGAGGCTGAGACAGGAGAATCGTGAGTTCAAAGCCAGCCTCAGCAATGGCAAGGCGCTAAGCAACTCAGTGAGACCCTGTCTCTACATAAAACACAAAATAGCTCAGTGGTAGAGTGATTGCCTAGCATGTGCAAGGAACTGGGTTCTATTCTCAGCACCGTGTATAAATAAATAAATGAAGAGATAGATAAATAAATAAATAAAATAAAAGTCCATAGACAATTTAAAAAATATTTTTTAAAAAATTAAAAATACCTGATCATTTAATAGACAATAAATTGGAAAAATTTTTAAATATTAAAATAATATTATTTTAAACATTAATAATAATAATATGGCTAAAACTATAAAAATCATCAACTTTAGTGAAGAAGGCCTAATAAGAGCCACCAAGAATTTGATATATCTAATAGAAATATATGATGTTGAAAGAATTATAAAGAAAATTTCCAGAAAGACTTAACTTGACACTAAGGTTCTATTTCATTTCACTTTGGCAACACTTCAATTTAACCTTTGCATTTGTAATAATAAAATTACTTGAGAAACAGATGTAAGAATCACCATGAAGGGCTGGGGTTGTGGCTCCGTGGTAGAGTGCTTGCCTATCACATGTGAGGCACTGAATTAAATCCTCAGCACCACATAAAAAATAAATAAAGTAAAAAAAAAAAAAAAAAGAATCACCGTGAACACCACAGACCACAGTGTTTTCTCAGGTCACATAAATGAGGTCTTTCCATTCTGCCTAGGAAGAGTTTCCATGTATCTGGCAGTGTTGCAACAAGTAGGGGTTATCAATTGTGTGTACATGTAAAAAATGTACACACAAATCAGCAGCAATATAGGTGAGGTTTATCAAAAAGAAAAAACACGGGCAATTTCAAAAATCGGTAAAGAAATAAGATCATTATGCACCATCATTATGCTAGGAAATGGAAAAGTGATTAAAAAAAACCTCATGTTTTCTTTAATCTCCTCAGAGTATTATGACCTCTGCTTCTCTGATTTGCTGTCCTTTGTTAGATCTTGCCCTAACCTTGCAGTTCAAGTACTTCGCACTATCTGACTCATTGGCTCCATTCCCATGTTCAGAAGTCCTGAGGAAAAGAGTCTGACTGGTTCAGTTCAGGTCAGATTTCTTCAAGTAGACCAAAAGGTAGTGGTAATGGTGGAGGCCTTGGTATATGTTTTCATAGGGGTTGTGGTCAGTTGAAATACACTTTCCCTCGTCAGCAGTTTTATGAAATCCTTAGGGAGTAAAGCAGGCTGTGATTGTATTTCCAGTTCTATTCTGGAATTTTACTGTTAATAATTGAATCACACCTTTTTTTCTCCACTAATTTTAAGAAATTAAAACAGTACACACACACACACATATACACATACACATACACACACATACAAGTGTCTGAGTTATAAAACACTTGGCAGAAATTAAGGTTGTTATATTAATCCTCCCACTTGACCTCTTGTCTGAAGTACAACTAAATCAACAGGTATTTGTTGATTTCTTTCAATGTCCTTAACACTTAATGATAGCATTAAGGTAGGGAATGAGGAGAATAGGTGATAACATTGATATTTGATATTTAAGTTTTTTCCGAGTTGTTAGAACTCTAAACCCTGAAAGGCCCCTCATTTCTGATAGTTCCCAGTTGTGTCATAAATGTATGAGACAAATCCTGGGATTACATTTTTCCAGTCTGTTTTCCACATTTTACTTATCTGCTTTGCCCTTGTAGACATTTGCATTTTATAATTTTACCAAATCTAGTCTCTGGAAAAATTGGTATACATCTCCATCTTTGGGATTTTTTTTTTTTTTTTTTTTAGGTCAGACCCAAGACTTCACACGTGCTAGACAAGTGCTACTTGCTACGGAGCTACACCCTCAACACCCACATTTGAGAATATTAAGTGGCATATTACGCTTAAAATAGTCAAGTCAGAGGAGTCACTTCTATTTTCTTTTACTTTAGGGACAATTATTTGTTCATCTCCTAAGGTATCTATTTATAGACCTAAGGAAATTCAGTGTTTGCTTAATGTATTCCAAAACCTAATGACAATGTCCTGAATTTAATCATCAGGCCTATTCACCATTTGTTCAGGAAATCTAGTGCAAAAGGCCCCCCCTTGTGGCTTGTCCTAATATTGCAGCACATGAAATAAGACTTTTCTGTGATATTGCTGATCCCACCAAGATAATTTTTTTTTAAATGACAATATTGGGGAAATTGCATACCACTTGGAAAAGGTAAAGATTAATGACTTTGATAGATCTTCTGGAGATTACCTGATTATGTAATATAATTGTATACCTTTGACTTGACCAAATTTCCTTTGAAGAGGCTATTTTACATTTCAATATGGGTTGAAATTACACAAATCTGAGAGTAATGCAAATAATTCTTAAACACAGCAATGCCAATTAATTAGTCTGTTAGAAATGCAATCATTTTCTGTATTATAAAATGAATACCACGACATATTTTGTTGCCTTATAGGATGGAATATTAAAGTTTTGCATTACAAAGTTCTTTCCAACATTTTTTCTGGTTCCATTAAACCAATGGATGCTCAGCCACTGAGCCACATCCCCAGCCATTTTAATTTTTTATTTTGAGACAGGGTATTGCTAAGTTGCAAAGGCTGGCCTTGAACTTGCATTCCTTCTGCTTCAGTCTTCTGAGCTGCTGGGATTATAGGCATGCAGGATCATGCCGAGCTGGCTTTTCTCAACATTCTTGATTGTGTACTTATGTATGTGTTTTTGAAAATTTCCTTTAAATTGATTTCCTCATTAATGAGTTTCATAAAATCTTTCATATCTGTTCATTTTATGTTTGCACTAGGCTATATTTTATATCTTTTTTACTTTTTTTTTAAATTTTTTTTTTAGTTGTTAATGGACCTTTATTTTATTTATTTGTATGTGGTGCTGAGAATCGAACCCAGTGCCTCGCACATGCCAGGCAAGCGCTCTGCCACTGAGCCACCACTCCAGCCCAATCTTTTTTACTTTTTAAAACATTGCAATTTAGCAATCAAATGCTTAATGTTTTGATGATCATATTTTGATAGTTTCAAATAAAAAATAAATACGGTTTACTAAATTTGTAAACCTAGATTTAACAAAATCAGTGGTAGTGATCCCAGGATAGAAAGAGGACTTGGGGTACAGTGACTAATTTTTGCATACAGTGTAAAACTTTCTGAGGTAGGGAAATCTCCATCACAAATATTGTCTGCTCTCAAAACCTTCCTTTCATCTTTGGCTGTGGTTTCTAATCCACAAAGAGGAGAAAGAAGTTTTAGAAATGATGAAATTAGTTGAGAAGGTAAAAGTCAAATAGTTGAAATAAGGTGGACAGATTCATAAACACTGTTCAACTATGAAACCTCTGTATAAGGTCTCTTTACAGGCTTGGAATCTTGACGCCAAAGGGAAGCCAAAGCCATTCCTTTCTACCTAGGTGACACAGTGGCTTTGTTGTAATCAGCCAACTCACACACAAAAAAATGCCCTTTAAATATACTATAATTTCTTCCTCTGTGATTCCCTTTTTTTCTTTCCTGTTTTAGATAGAATTGAGAAATAGCAATTCAGTATCTTTTAAAAATATAATTGACTGTGTTCCTCAAGAGCCAGTTGTCTAGTTGATTCATAAAGAAACAAAGATATTGCCATCTAGTGGTTTAATTGAAGAAATTCAGTAAAGCAATTTTTCTCATGAAGTGTCACGTATTTTCTTTATGTGGCCCTTAATGTGAGACATTTGTTTTTATAAGGCAATTATTAATATACTTTTTCAAATTAATATTTCAGACTTGGCTGATTATCTTTTTCTTTTCAGGTTAATTTTTATCAATTAAACTCAGAATAGGAATTAGAACACAAAAACTTTTCAAAATTGAATAAAATATGATTTTTCACTAAAGAACTTGCTAGATATTAAGCAGATTAAACAAAATAGTAAGTGAAGTGTTAAATTAATAACATAAGAAAAACTGAAAAGGAACTATATAAAAATGGGAACTATATAAAAATAAATATATATGTTATGTATATTTATACAACAATCTTTTCTAAAGTATAATCTGAAACTATGGTTCTTTGCTTTTATTAAAATCTCCATTACAGCAAAATTGGCTACAAAAGAAAAGAATACTATAGAATACTATATTATTATTAACTTTGATTATAAAATAAAATATGTATTTCAATAAAGCTATTCAATGAAAAATCCTTGGCATTTAAATTATAAAAATATATCAACAAATTTTACTTAAACTCAGAAAAGTCAAAGATATTATCATTTACCATCTGCATAGGTACAGAAAGTCTCCTTATATTCTTCAGTAAAACAGAGGCACTCTATTCTACTATGGAACTATTTTATTTTAATAAACATGAGAAATAAGAGCTTCTACAGACATTCTGACTCCACTGGACCATCATAGGAATTTTCTTAGGCTCCTTTTGGCTGCTCCAGATTACCAGTAACTCAGGTTTATCAAGTGGAAACATCTTTTCCAGTTTTTGAGTATTCTGATACCACTCATAAAGCAAATTTCATACTTCAGGACAATAATAGATTAATACGAGTAAAGCAGGGTAGATCTCCCTTCTCACTCTTGGTCTGGAGAGTACCATGAAGACATCCAACCATCCTGGAACAAACAAGCTGCTGGCTCTTTTCATGACATTTCCTAGGGTAGATGTAAAAGTAAGAGGGGAGATAAAGAACAAACACAGGACAAGACAGTTCCAGTTTCTGATTTCTGTGTAAAATGACTAAATTTTCTGCAAATAGTCCAGGGGCAGAATACCATGACATCCCCAGGCAGCTTATGAGGGACAGGAGGAGGAAGGCTTATTTTCATCCTGCAGCCCCTCAATTATAGTCACAGATCCTGTTGTGATTGGAACAGACTCAATGTTTGGAGCAAGGTTTGATTGTGACATCTGCTGGGATGGGCTATTTGTGAAGGATGCTGATAAATTCTTTTGAAATGGGTTACAACACTTGTCTAGAGGAAATAACACCTAAGGTGGTGTCCAATTGCAGAAATGACATCCTGCATGTAGATATGGCCTATAAATCTGTTTATTATAGGGAATAATAATTTTTATTTTTCTTCAAGATCTTATTTAAAATATTGACTTTTGTCTGTGGCTACAGCTCAGTGACAGACTACTTGCCTAGCATGCACAAAGCCCTATGTTTAATTCCCAGAACCACAAAACAAAACAAAAAACACAAACTGAAAGCTTTGCCCCACCCTCATTAATTAATGAGCTAGAATCTTTGGGACTGGGCTTCAAACATCTCTACTTTTAAAAAGCTTTCCAGGTTATTCTGATATATCTGAGTTTGACAACCACTCTTCTAGACTCCACCAGCTAAACCAATAAGACTAAATGCTTTTCATGGAAAGGGTTTTAAGGCAATCAAGGGTGAAAAAGTAGAACACCTGGTCAAATTTAATAGCCACTTAGCTAGAGGTCTGGCAGATATCCAATGAGATTCCCAGTTTAAAATACTATCTGTATAGGGAATTATCTTTTAAAGAGTCTTATTACCACAGGTGGCAAACTTATATAATCTCTGTGAGTGGAAATATTTTCAGAACTTTAAATTTTATTTATTAATTGAAATATTACTTATTTCTTAATTGAAATTTTATTTATTTTATTTATTAATTGAAATATTACTTATTGAGTGCCAAATGTATGCTGGGAGGTATGTCAGCAAAGAAAACGTTCTTTGCTTTAGGAAGATTGTGTCATAATAAAATGAGTCTTAGACTTCAGTAAGGATAAATATCATCTTTTGAACTTATTGATCATGCAAATAAATATTAAGTATTTGGTTATGAAGAATAATAATGTAATTAGTAAGACAGAAGGTAAATAGATGTTTATAATGCAGCTCGCAAGTTTTAAGAAACATATAGAGATGCTATTTGATCACTGACCCAGACCAATAGGGAAGAGGAAGTACCAGGCATACATTTTTTTAATAGAAGGTGATTATAGCTTGAATTCTCAAATAAAAAAACTAGAAATTCGCTAGATGAAGAAATATGGGAAAGAGTTGGACAATGGCACTGATGATGAGAAAGCATGACATATATTAGTATCTCTTATGCCTGGGTTTAGAAGTTGAGGGGAAGATACAGGGGAAATGTGTTGCATAAATAATTAGGAATAGGTCATGAACAGTCTTGTAATCTAAAGAGGTTTACTTTCACCAAAAAAGAAGTGGTGAATCAATGAAGTATCTGAAGTAGAGGATGACCTCATCAGAATTAGGTTTTTTAAAAAAGCATTCTGATTGCACTGAATGAAGGGATTGGCTAAAAGTCAGGAAGAGGCCAGAAAGGGAGGCTGGCAGGAAGACCATATTTAAACAAGAGATGCAAAGTGCTTGCCTTAAGGTAGTGTAACTCATGGGGAAGAGGGAAAGAAGAGATGTTAAGGTGATTAAATTGACGGAACATGGAGAAAAAAGTGGGAGGTAGGGGAAATGAAGGAGGTAGACTGAAGGATGACTTCCAGGTTTCTGATTTGATTCCGTTCATCTCAACTCCTCAGTTACAGTGTTTCCCCTTTTTACCTGAGAAGACTTTCCTTTTGCCATCTTAGTGCACACAGTGTACTTTAAGTAGCGATGTCATTTATTGAATGTTAGGTTGGATCAGCGTCCAGGATGTCCAATTAGAGGGACCGGTCAGCAGCTGCCAAATGGAGGGGAGAGCCAGATGCTGACGTTGCCAGTAGACACGCCTCCTGTCAATCAGCGGGTTTTTCCTGACCTATCCAGGAAGGACTCTGACCTTCTCTTCCTGCCCCCAAGCCCTCCCCTTCCTGACCGGGCCTTTAGAATTCTCCCTAAGCCAGAGCCTCAGCGTCATTCTCCTGGACACACTCTGATGGACGGGAGGATTCCGCCAAGAGCATGTATTCCAATAAAGTCTTGCCCAGTGGCTTAATTCATCTTCTTCTGGTCATCTAGTCTTTACATTGAATACTTAGTATGTTCCAGGCACTGCTAGGTGAATACATTATCTCACAAAAGGAAATGCTGTCAGTGTGCTGGCCTGGCCACATTCCCTTGAATCTTTCTAAGGCTCACCTGCAGTGGAGTTCTACCTCAAGTCCTGTTTACTTCTAGGGCTTTCTCTGCATGCGGCAGTGTGCCTGACCTTTGTGATCAGGGAAGGCCAGGAAAGTCATAGAGTTAATGGGCACCAGGGAGGAATGAAAGGGTGACGATAACTACTCTTCCCAGCTTCCTAGCCCTTTGACAACGGATCCCTAGTAAGGGTGCTCCCCAGCTGCCTGCAGTGGGGATGTACTCATTAGCACAATCATTACTGGCTTTTCTCCTTTCCTTCCCTGACTTCATCGCACTCTGTCTCCTGGGATCATTTCTCAAATAACCTACTTTCCCCAAAACCTTATCTCAGAGTCTGATTTTGGGGAAACTTAAGTAAAGGTACTCAATCCTCATAACAATTCAATGTAGGTGGTAAATATGATTTTGGCCACCATATGTGCAAATGGATGTGTGGAGAGGTTAAATAAATTGTTTATATCACTTAGTTGGTAAATGCTAAACCTAGATTCAAATCCAAAGCCTGCCATCTTAACACTATGCTATAGTGTCAGTCCTGAATTCCAAGATGCAAACTAGGCATCACCAATAGTGGAATGAAAGCTATAGGCACTGTCAGTGTCTTCTAGGCAACACTGAAACTGAAGACTACTTTCAGACTCTGATAACTAATTATAAATGCTGAACTTGAGAGTTGCCAGCCAGCATAACATATCTTTCCTAATGCTTGCTTTAGGGGGTTGCAAATTCCTCTCATGGTTCCTTGCCCTTACTGGGTGTGGTAGTAATGTTGAATTTAGAAGCTGAGCATATCATTTTGGAAAGGGAACAAATGTAATCATATAATGGCAGAAAGTGGTGTGATTCATTCACTAATCCTTTGCTCTATCCCACCAGCACTTTTTTGGTTTGATTCTTTTTTTTTAAAATATTTTTTTAGTTGTAGATGGACACAATATCTTTATTTTTATGTGGTGCTGAGGATCGAATCCAGTGCCTCATGCATGCAAAGCAAGCGCTGTACCACTGAGCTACAATCCCAGCCCATTGGTTTGGTTCTTGGTTGAGATTATGAGGTGAAAGTGAGTGATGGAAGGAAAAGGATAACTGCTGCTTGATGTCAAGAAAAACAATATGACTGAAACTCGGCAGCAACCCAGTATTTCTCTCCTTGTACAGGATACAACCCACACTGAGGCAAAGTATGAAGGAGAGGATTGGAGAGAAGATCTCATCTCAATTCCTTCACCAAACAGCTGTGTGAAATTGAGCAAGTCAACTATCTTCTCAAGTTCTGTACTGTCCTCTGTAAAAAGAAGTGCTTCAAATATGGATGATCTGTGAATTCCTTCCTGTTTTGACATTTCTGTGATTCTCTCAATTCCTGAGTTAGTTACTTGAATGAAGGAGCCTCAGCTTCAAGCATCCTAGCCCACTTTCCACTCCCTGCATATATTTTGTACTTTCTGAGGCTCATGCTTTTTCTTTTGATTAACCCTTACTCTGGAATGCTTTCTCTTTTCTTTTAAAATTTCAAACCAACTTTTCAAATTCTTTGTCTTGATACAGAGGAAATAATCTGAATCCCTAACTATTATCACACCACTCATTCATAGGGAACTTAGCCTTTACAGCACAAGAAAACTCTGCAAGGGATATTACTGTAGGTGAGGAGTACGGGATTAATTGCTAGAGAAGTGGTTTGGAGCATAGTTCTCAACATGTGGTGGACAAATCACATTGAGAATCACATATTTAAGGCTCTACTCCTTTCTCTTTCACTGATCAGACCCACGCTAGCTTGTCAAGCACTCCAGGCTGAGTGCAATTAGTATATAAATGAATTCAAATCCCTATATAGGCCTTAATGAACAAAATGAAGCAGTGCATTTGCAATAAAATAACAGCAAAGGGAGTCTTGCAAAAGGACACCAAAAGTCCCACCTGAAGGGGGCAGCAGTGCCTTGGCTGTGAGAAGTAGGAGCATCCCTGTTGCTGGATCTTTGGTTCTTCAAGAAAAGTCGTGGAAATTGAAAGTCTTTGTTCCTGAATTTTAAACATTAGCAACACAATTAAGCATTTTCAGCATGATTTTTTCAGGTCTTATTTAGTGGTAGGTGGTCTTTAGTCTATGGTATTCTCTCTCTCTGTCCAGTACAAGCTGACTTTTCTTGTAATGTTACTCTCCTGGAAGGTCCTTATATAACTTTGTGACCCAAGAAAAGTAACAACTTGTTCAATATCAGGTTTTTTGCCTATGATATCAATCTTAGGCGACATGTGTGAGCAGAAAATGAGAAAACACCTATACAAATATTACACAGAAATTAGCACAAATTATTCCAATAATGTTTATTCCTACTTTTCTCCAATCATGGTCGCAGCCTGGCTTTCTGCATTGCATACTCTAAATATCTTCATGTCTTCTCTTTTTCTATCATGCACACTGTTCTCCCTTTACCCTTTAAGTTTAAAATCCTTGGATAAGGTGTCTTCTCAAGTTATATGTAAGTTTCTCAAAGGTAAAGACTATCTTAGTTTCCTCCCTACATTAAAAACGACCACCATCACCTTTTTATCTAGAAACTTTCAATCATATACAAATGTAGAAAGAATGGTATAATCTACCCCCGTATACTCATCCATTCTCAATAATATTATGCAGGATAGGGCAGATTACTAATATATATCCCTAAAAAATTAAGGTTACTTTCTTCCCAAGTTTTAAAATTTTAGAAATCCCATTATGAGCCAATACTATACAGCTTGAACAAACGTTGGCAAAATTTTGTCATAAGACCATTGTAACATAACCATTGTGTGTGTGTGTGTGTGTGTGTGTGTGCACGTGTGCATTCATGCTGGGGTTTGAAACCACTGCCTCACATGTGCTAAGCATGCACTCTATCACTGAACCACCCTCCCTTGTCCCACAACTTGTATTATAAACAATAAATGGCAGGAAGGGATAGACTCATTATAACTCAGGTTAGAGGAAGAAATTCTTTCTCCAATTACCAGATAAACCTGTGAGTTTAAAATGGTTTCTACCTTATAGTTCGTATAATTAGAGAAAAATTTCAAAATCCATTTTGCATAAATCTTGGTTGATAGAAATGCTATGATTGTTTTTAATAAATCTGACTTCCAACACTAACGTACCTTTGTTTTATTTTCATTTTTGTGTTGGTTCATGTTAGTAATACATAACATTAGGATTCATTTTGATATAATTATAAATTCATGGAATATAATCTGCTCTAATTTAGTTCCCAATACTTCCCTTTCCTCTGCCCTCCCCCTCTCCCTGTTCCCTTTCTTCTACTGATATTTCTGCTTTTTACTTAGTATTTTAAAAAAATTCGTGTCTTGTGGATATACATAATGGCGAGATTCACTGTAACATATTCATATATGTAACATATGAAAGTTAGGTCAGATTCATTCCACTGTTCTTCTTTTACCCTGTCCCTCCTCCCTATCCTCAATCCTCTTCCTTTACGTCATTGATCTTTCTTCTATGTTGATGGAATCCCTCCCCCATTCTATTTTTTCTTCTCTCTCTCTCTTTTCTTTATATTAGACTAGCTTCTACACATCAGAGAAAACATTCAATCTTTGGTTTTATGAATCAGTTATTTCACTTAGTATGCTAGTCTGCAGTTCCATCCAACAAATGGCATAATTTCATTCTTCTTTATGGTTGAATAATACTCCATGGTGTATGTATACCTTATTGTGTCTTTGTTCATTTATTAACCTGAGTTGACCCGTTTCTTCTACTTGGTTTCCTGCACACGTTTTCTTCCTAGTTTTCTTTCTAGTACTCTGGCCATACAATGTCACGTGCCCTGGCTTTGGTCTTATACCTTATTATAATTATTTTTTAGCACTCACCTAATTTTTATACTTAATTTTATCTAGCTCCATTACTTTACCATTTTACTACTAATAATATCTGTTAAGTTTTGCATTATTTTTACAAAGGATATCCTTTCCTGTTTCCCTCTGTCTCCATAAGTAAGATGAAAGTAAAACAATGAAGCTCACTGAAACTTTTAATGCCTTCATCAGTGATGTAAAATGACTTCTTTGCTGAATAAAAATGGTAGTTTTTGAATACTGGAAGATTATTTTCTCATTTGTTTGTGCTATGCACAATGTAATGCTCAATAACATAACATACTTCTAGGGTTAATCTATATTAAACATTTTATTTATCAATCCTTAAGTTCAGACAATCAGAAAAACAGCAAATTAAGTCCTAATTTGTAGCATTTGGCAGTACCTGTGGTATAAATACCCCCATAATGGCTAATTTCAATCTACCTGTATGAGATAACTGAAGATGCACAGTAACACATTATATATTATATAGCATTTCAACAATGTATATATACATTCAATACAAATCACTTTAAAAGCATAGTTAATAATAAAATAATTATAAAATGGAGAATTTAGAGTAATGCCTTTTGTGTTTGTTAAGAATCATTTATTTGTAGTTTTATATAATTTAATTTCACAAAATTCCTGAAAATTTAACAGTTTTTAATGATTCAAACGTTCTAAAGACTTGATTTTTGTCAGTACAGAACTCCATTGACACCAGCTTTCTCTCTGTATGCTAGGATATTCCTGTCTAAGGACTTTCGTATTTGCTCTCTCTGCTCTTCTTCAGTCCTTCACCAGATGGGATTCTGATTTCAGCTCCAAGTGATGTAGAGAGACCCCTAATTGAGCAGCCTTACTTATTCTAGCTCTATCCTGTTATTTTCCTTTATTCTTTTCACAGATATTTGGCAATCATCAGTTTTGGAAAGAGCATATATAAATCTGTGGTATTTTCTTATTGCAATGGATGATTCATGCTTATTTCAAAAGAAAGAAAAAGGCAAAAACAAAAACCAGTACAAAAATGTATCCCCAGGGACTTCCATCTCCTGAAAGATGGAGCATATATTCTTCTCCCTCTACGACTCAAAAACCTGGGCAAATATATAAAACAAATGTGTGAAGATTTTGATTAAAGAGATGGCAAAAGAGCCAAGGACTTCTGGATCTGAGAATATGTTAGTGAGGCCCCCGAGTCTTCACGTTTTCACATGTCCCAGAATGGCTGCTGGAGAAGACAGCAACCTGTCAATGGGCACAGATTGTTAGAAAGTCCCAGAAAAAGTGAGTTCCCTTGAGTCAAAGCATCAGAAGAGAACAATCTAGCAAGTCAGAAAGCTTTTAGAGAACCACCGATTTACTGCTTCCGAATATTACTCGTGGATGCCAGCAAAGACTACTTGGGAAGACTTGAAATTTAGCCCATCATAACTTTATTCTTCCACAGTCAGCTCTCTTTGCGGATAAAATTTATCAATATATTCAGTACTATTATTGTCCCAGCTTTCTTAAACCCAGCTCCAAATAACCTACCCAAAGCCAAATCCTTAATAAACCCTTTTACACACTTTTACTAAGTGTATACACCATAAAAATTCCCCATGCTGTACTTTCTTCCATGCAGCAAAAATAAATAAAATAAAAATAAAAAGATAAATAAAAAAATGAATCAACTTGTACAACTTTAAGTATTTCTGACAGTATCTGGTTAAGGAGAATTGACAATACAAACTGGCAGCAGCCCTTCTTTATTACTATTACTAAGTTGAATGATTAATGTACTATATACACTGGTCTTACTTTCTCTTAGATCACTTGATACATTTAAAACACCCTGCTGGGCTGGGATGCGGCTCAGTGGTAGAGCGCTTGCCTCGCATGCGTGAGGCACTGGGTTCGATCCTCGGCACCACATAAAAATAAATAAATAATGATATCGTGTCCATCTACAACTAAAAAAAAAAAGGCATTTAAAAAAAACACCCTGCATATTTGTACATGTAGATAATTGTATTAATAGTCTTTTTAAAAGATGAATAGTAATTCCATGATGTGAGTGTAAATAAATTTATTTATTCTGCCTTCTGTTCATGAATATTTAGTATTTTTACAATCTTTTTAAAGCTGCATGAATAGCTTTGTACATGCTTTATGCCCATGTGCAGGTATGTGTAAAGGATAGTTTCTGGCTCAGTTTGTGTATTTAAATTTTTCATGCATACCATCTCCAAGGACCTCCTTTAAAATTTCACCAAATCACCTAACCATCAAGAATGTCTGAGGAATCCTTGTCCTGCTACTCACCACAGAAAATTTGTATTACCGAATCTAGACCTTTGCAAATCCAATTGGTGAAGATTTGTCTCATTGTAGTTCATTTGTAGCACATATTTTGTTTTTAGTTGTCTTCTGTTATATAGATGAACATATTATAACATATACATTATGCACTACGGGTAATCTTCTATCTTACTTTACATAATACCTCACCTTCTGTTGAATTTTACTTGTAGGGTAAATTGTACAATTTAGAAATACATGTATGTATTTTCTTATCCTATCCCATGAAAGCTCCTACTGTGATTCTGGGCTTCTTTAATCTATATTCACAAAGTTTACCTGTAATTTAATATTCAGATATTGACTGTTTTAAGTCCTGAATGTATCTTTTTCAGAATTTGTTTTCTCTTCTGGTAAGCAGTTCCCACATTTTACTCTTTGGCAAACATACTTTTTTTCTTTTTAAATTCACCATTTTTGTTTAATAGACTCATTCTCTCTTCCTGCTTCTTATCCTCTCCTCCCTCCCTGCCTCCCTTCTACTTCTCTCCCATTCTACTCATAGCTAAGCTGTTGCTACAGCAATCACTTTATATAATTAGATGCCCCTATTTGGGGAGGAAAGAGAAAAATTTTTCAGGAACATTATGGTTTATTAAACTAAAAGAACCATTATTTTGCTCTTGCTCTTGATGTTGTCTTGATGTTGTATGTAGGTGGTAGCTAAAAATAACCCTATTAATATTCTCCTTTATATTGTATTCACTAGCATGTTTAGTGCCTCATTACTAATGAGAGTTCATCAAAAAATAATGTAAAATTCTTTGTTTCTGATGGTTTTAATAAGAACACCATTTGTGTTCAGAGATATCCTACAAATATGAATATTTAAAAACAACTTATTTGATTGTAAGAAATATAAAGCCAGACAAAGAGAGACTATGAAATGTCTTTTTCTTTACTCAAGGCTCACAAAAGCAACTTTCAGACCCACCATTAGCTACAAAATATTCTGATTTGAAGAAAAGAACTGAGATTAATAAATCATTTCAGTTTTATGCAGTACCCCATAGGAAAGCATATAGTAGGGTGACTATAGATAATAATAATGTACTATGTATTTCAAAAAGCTTAAAGAAAGGAGTTTGAATGTTTTAACTAGAGAGAAATGATAACTTGTTTTGAGTAAACAAATGTGTTTGATCTGATTTAAACATTGCACAATGTATACATATATTGAAGTATCATGTGGTACCTTACAAATATATATGATTTTTATGTTTTTATGAATTAGTTAAGAAAAAAATTCAATTTAAATAAAAATTCAAAAGACCAGTTGGCCTACTTCTTAGCCTCTTAATAATGATTTACAAGTTTTATTTCACTTTTTTTTTAGCACATTCTAGTCCAGAGTTTTTCTCTTTCTAGTCAATAAAGCATACCTGTGTTTACTATTAGAAACCAGAAGTGTGGGGGCTGAAGTTGTGGCTCAGTGGCAGAGTGCTTGCCTCACACATGTGAGCCACTGGGTTCGATCCTCAGCACCACATAAAAATAAATCAACTATAAAGATATTGTGTCCATGTATAACTAAAAAAATTAAAAAAAAAAAAAAAGAAACCAGAAGTGTGGATAATCCTAGACCTAAATTAATTGGCTCTATTCCCAGTTCTGGGCACAAGAGGCCTCTCTTCAGGGGCCCCTGCTTCAGAACCCACTCTGGCCCTTCTTCACCTTTCCACATAAGGTGAGGAGTTCCAAGGGCATAGGAGACACACTCACATTGAACCCACATTCACCCCTTCTGCCTCCAAATACTTGGAGCCCCAGAATTCTCTGCCCAAATGGCTCTGAGCCTCCTCAGGACTTTCGTATGGCAAGAGCCATGCCATAGAAGTATATGTTCCTAAGCCCAAGGATGAGAAAGGAGCTTGGATTTGCAGAATGGAGTAGTCACACATATACTCTGGAGGTCCCTCATAGTATGGCTGGGAGCTGGAAGAAGGTAAAGGAGGAACATTTCTTTAGCTCTTCCCACTTCCAGGATTCAGTATGGAGCTCCAGAGAATCTCAGAATTCTAACTTCAAAGCAGGACTGCATGTTGTTATAAACTATGTTTATCAAAGGAAGAGGATGGAATACATTTTATTCAACAATTTGTTAGTTTGATTTATGATTTTTAAATATTTATATGTAACATATTTTGGTCCACATTTGCACTAACCCTCACAAATGTTCATTAAGTGTCTGTTGACTGGGTTCCATATCATCTGCTGTTTTTTTCTTCTGATTCTAGATTATTCGAAGTTTTCAACCATTTATATGTGTGTGTGTGTGTGTGTGTGTGTGTGTGAGTGTGTATGTGTGTTGGGGGGTAATTTTCAGCAACTCTGGTTCATTTTCAAGGGGAACTAGCATTTACCATTTGTCTTATGTGGATACTTTATAGATATCAGCCCACTCAATTTTGACAGCGACTCTGTGAAGAATAGTCATTCTCACCACAGAGATAAGGAAACTTAAAAAAGTGACTTTCCCAGGATTGCACAGCTAATCTGATAGCTAAATGGCTTCTTTATCACTACTACATCCATCCCTGACTGACTGGAGGTAACCACAATTCTGATTCAGTCAACATTGATCAACTCTGCTTGCTATTGAATTTTACATAAAGGAAATCATATGCTACATGCTTATTTACATGTGGTCTTTTGTATTTAACTTATTTCACATGAAATAATATCCATGAGCCCAGCATGCTGATACAGGCCTGTAATCTCAGTGATCTAGGAGATTGAGGCAGGAGGATTGCAAGTTCAAGACCAACCTCATCAATTTAGCTTGGCCCTAAGGACTTAGCATGACCCTGTCTCAAAACAAACAAAGGCTATGGATGTAGCTCAGTGATTAAGCAACCCTGGGTTTAATTACTACTACTACTACTAATAATAATAATAACATCCATAAGTCAACCTTGTTGTAGACTGTACCAGTACTTCTACTTTTTTTCTTGTATCTCTGGTAGTATTCCATTGGATGAACATACAAAATTTGTTTGTTCTTTCACCTGGGTTATTTCCAGTTTGGGATTATTATAATTAACACTGAAATGAACAGTTTTGTGAACATTTTTGGGTGATGACATAGCACTTCTCTTGGGTATATATTCAAGAGTGAAATCACTGTGTTCTAAGGTAAGTGAATGTTTAATATTAGATATATATTAGTGAATTTAATATTATCTAATTAACATTAGATAATATTAGATAAATATTAGATTTACAAAAATGGTTGTATCATTTCATGTTCATATCAGCAATACTTCCTTGAGAATTGATCTACATTCTTGCCACTATTTGCTATTGTTAGTCTGTAAAATTTTTTGAATTTAATTTTAGCCATTTTTGGACATATATGATAATCATGATTTTAACCTGTATTTTCCTGATAACCAATGCTGTTGAATTCCTTTTCCCATGCTCATTGGCCATTTAGATATACACTTTGCCGAATGCCTATATCATTCTTTTATCTAATATTCTTATTGGTTTTTTGTTTTCATAAATGATTTTTAATGCTTTGTTACATATATGTATTGTATGTTTTTTCCCTTTGGTTTTGATTTGCCTTTTCAGTTTTCTAATGCTGTCTTTGATTAGCACACATTTTAAATTTTGGTTACAAATAATTTATCAATTTTTATGATTAGGATTAAGCCTTGTTTAAGAAATCTTGTCTGTCCCTAACGTTGTGAAGATATTCTGTTGTTTTTTCAGGTGCTTTGGAACTTTTTCTTTCACATTCCAGTCTGTGATCCATCTCAAATTAATTTTTGCATATGGTAAAAGACAAGAAAGGTAGGGAGAGATCAAGGTTTGTTTCTTGTTTGTATGATATTCAGTTTCTGTAGCATCATTTGTTGCATAGATCTTTTCATGATTGAATTGTATTGGTGCCTTTGCAGTGAAGCAGCTGACAGTTAAGTAGGTCTGCTCTACTGATAGTTTTCTATCCTTTCTCCAATGCCATACTCTCTTCCTTATGGTGACCTACTAATTGTGAAAAGCAGAAGCCATTTCCTAGTCCTTCTGTTCATCTTTTGGGCACTACTTGAATTTGCCAACCATTCACATTCTTTGTGAACAACCTAGGCTCTGGAGTCAGGCAGATACAGTTCCATCATCATATAATGTTTACATGGAATCAAAGGCAAGTGTGAGACAAGAATGTCTAAAACTAGGAAAGGCTAAAGGATGATTGTGTATTACACTGGAGCACTGTTCAATAAAACTTTCCAATGATTACTTAATTCACTAGGAAATATATCTTTGATTTATTTGCTGTTGATTAGGGTTAAGATTGTTGAAAATGCTAACTTGTAGATTTCTGTCATATAGAGATGCAAATGTAATTTTTCTCTAATAGAAAATGTAACACCAAATATTGGAAGTCCCCCCCCACCCCGTGGGACATCAGTTTGAACATAAATCTATTTCACTCATTCTGTAACTGGCTAAGTGTACCCTAATTTTTCTGAAAGCCAGCTTTACCATTTTTCTGGTCTCCTCATTAGAGGGTTAAATAGACCTTAGAAGCATATTCATTTCATATTTGTATGATAGTCATATTTTAAATTTTAAAAATGATACTTTGACAATATTGGGGAATGTCATTCTGAGGAGTTATGTGAACTGGGTGACTGGGGATGCCATTATTCAATACAGAAAATATATACAAAGGATTTTAAAAGATAATGATTTTTGTTTTGGAATGTTATGCAACATTGGGGTAGATATGCATGATCCACAGATGAAAATTTAGATTTGAAGAATGAACGTAGAGAGCTAGAGGTTAAAATGTGAGAAATTTTGGAGTCATTAGCATGTAGGGGAAATTTAGGAGGTGAGAGTGGTTAGGTATAGTATGAAAATATTAAGAACATAATTCTGAGGTGGGGTGGGGAGAGAGAAATAAACATTTAGGGAATAGATGGAAAAAAGCCACCAAAGGAAACTAGAAAATGTAGAAAATCAGCCAGTAGAGCAATTTTAAGGAGCGAGTGGTTAATGTGCAAAAGTGACCCAGGGGAAAACCAAGATGGGAATTGAAAAGAAGCAACTGAATTTAGCAATTAACAAGTCTTTGGTAACTTAGTAAAACTTTTCCAATAGAGAGGAAAGGATATAAGTCAGATTTGCTGTGAGTTGAAAGAAAATGAGGTATGAGAGAATGGATGCTGTAAATATAGTTTAGTGTTTCAGAAAGTTTGAATCTAAAATCTAAATCAGATCATAATAAGAGGTTAAAACCTGCCAATGTCTTTCTATTACCCCTGGAATAAAATTCACCTTCCCACTATCATGGTACATAGGCTCCACATGATTAGTACTCCGCTAACCAATCTGACTTCGTATATCATTTTGCCTTTCATTATTCTGCAAATAATGCTTTCTTTCTTTTCCTCACATATCAGCCTCTTTTCTGTCGTAGGGCCTTTTCTTTCGCCATTACTCCTCTTGATATACTCTCTCCAGATCTTGCAAGGGTGATGGGGCAGCAATGAAATAATGCTGCTCAGATCTCTAAGAGAACTTGCTGTGAGGAACAGAGGTAGTCCCTTTCGGCACCCATGTTGTGAACATGGATGAACCTGTTTGAGTTTCTGCTTTCATTTGTTTTGGGTATACATCCAGAAGTAGGATTGCTGGATCATATGGATCAAATGGTAATCATTTGCAATGCACAAAGGTTCTCATTTCCCCACATACTAACACTTGTTATTTTGTCTTTGTTTTTATAGTAACTATTCTTTTCTGTTTTAAATTGATGCAAATAATTGTAGAAAGTTATGGGTTGCAATGTGATGTTATAATACATGTATGTTGTATAATGATCAAGTAAGGGTAATTAGCATATCTATCACTTCAAACATTTATCATTTCTTTGTGGTTTAACACTAAAAATCCTCTTTTGTAGCTGTTTTGAAACATACAACACATTATTGTTAACTATAGTCACCCTACTGTGCAGCTGGGTCACCAGAATGTATTCCTTTCCTCTATTTGTTACTTTGACCAATCTTTGGCTATCCTTCCAACCTTCTAATCTTCTCAGCCTCTGGCAACTACTTTTGTACCCTTCACTTCTACAAGATCAACTTTTTAGCTTCTACCAATCATTCCTTGAACATTTCACTTCGATGTGGTATCTCATTGATTTGATTTTCATTTCCCTACTGATTAGTGATGTCTAACATCTTTTCAAGTCCTTATTGATCTATTTGTAATTTTCTTTGAAGAAATATCTATTCAAGTCTTTTGCCTATATTTTCACTGGGTTGTTTTGTTGTTATTGTTGGATTATAGGAGTCATTTATGCCTACTGGATATTAATTCTCTATCAGGTACATAATTTCCAAATATCTTCTCCCGATTCTTCCACATGGATTGCCTTTTCACTTTTTTTTTGTACCATGGATTGAACCCAGGGGCACTTAACCACTGAGCCACATCCCCAGTTCCCCTTCCCCTTTCTTTGTTTTATCTTGAGACAAGGATGTAGAAAAGTTGTTTAGGGACTTGCTAAGTTGCTGAAGCTGTCTTTGAATTTGCAATCCTCCTGTCTAGCCTCCCGAGCTGCTAGGATTACAGGTGTGTACCACTATGCCTGGACTTTTGGCTCTCTTGATATATATTATGATGCACCAAGGATTTTAGTTTGATAAAGTCCAACTTATTTCCTTTTTCTTTTGTTGCCTGTGATTTTGGTGTCATAACCAATGAATCATTGATACTGAATATCTATATTGATCACTTTCTCCAGGTTCCATTGTTTTTTTCCTATAGTGAACCACTATACAGTTTGGTACACATTTTATTTAAAAGCATAGACATTTTACTTTTTCTTTTTAATTGGGAATTGAACCTGGAGTTGCTTTACTGCTGGGCTACATTCAAATCCTTTTTTAATTTTTAATTTTGAGACAAGGTCTTGCTAAGTGGCAAAGGGTTTCCCCAAACTCTCAATCCTCCTACCCCAGCCTCCTGAGTTGCTGGAATTACAGGTGTGTGCCATTGTGCCCACACATCTGCCTATGTATGTAGTCAAATCTATCATTCTCTTATGGGCTCTGACTTGGTAATTATGGTGAGGAAGTCTTCCTGAATTCTAAGATTGTAAAACTATTGAATGATATATTATTTTAGTAATGATTTTACTTTTGTCTTGAAGTTATTTTGATAAAAAATTTGAAATGTGTGTCTAAATTTATTTTTCCAATGGACTGAAGAATACATTTTGTCCAAATGAATTTTCCTTTCATTTTGCATTTTATCAAAGTAGCTCATGACCATGTTAAATAAAGTGTTAAAGGCAGTAGTCTCCTGCCTCATCCCTTTCCAGTTCTCAATTCAACTGTGAAAACAGTGGTGGAAACAAAATAAGGAATGTAGGAAGTTCACCTTTCTTGTAATGGTTTTGAGTTTCCTAAAGATATACTACAGCAAAGCAAGAGCAAAATACAAAGATATGAAATATAAGAAATGGTGGGTTTAATCTAGGAATCCAATGAAGAGATAGTGTAACTGTTGCCTAACAAGGCTACCAGGAAATTAGCTTTATTTGGAATAGGAAATCAGAGTCCCATTTTCCCAGGGTAATCAATTTTAAATATTCTTTCATTTTTAAATAAGATTTATTTTTAGAGTAGTTTTATGTTCATAACAAAATTAAACAGAAAGTAGAGCATTCAGATGTATCCCTTGTACCACACATGCAAAACTTGTCCCACTCTTAACATCCTGCACTAGAGAGTGCCCAATACTGCTTTATTTTGGATTATAGAATTTTAAAGTCATGATACTTGTTATATTTCATCAAAAACTTCCTAATTGCTTTTGTTTCTTTTACAGTGAATAAATAAATCCTTTCTTTATGTCACTGACTGCATTCACCTTGTGTGCCCATTTCTATCCAAATTTTCTTCTTGAAAACATTCCTCTAGTCATCCATTGATTCATTCTAGACCAATTTCTTTTTAAGTTTCTTGTTTCTTCCCCTTTCTCTTTTCATTGCCTTATGAGATGTATTAGCTTTCTATTGTTGCCATAACAAATTACTACAAGTTTAGTGGCTTAAAAAACACCCATTTGGTATGTCACCTTCCTACAGGCCTGACATCTGGGTATAGTGAGGCTCAACCCAGTTGTCTGTTTAGGATCTAGCAAGACCTCCCAAAATGTCATCAGAGTGGTGCTTTTTTCTTGAGACTGGTGATAAATGTTCCCTGTTTGTTCAGGTTGTTGAACCAATTAGGTTTCATGCTTTTGTAGGACTGAAGTCCATGTTTTCTTGCTAATTTTTGGATGCGGGAGTCATTTCAACTTCTAGAAGCAGTCCATGTTCTTTGATTCACTACTTTATTTTTTAATTTTTAAAGCTAGTCATAGTGAACTGAGTCTTTCACATACTTTAGATCTCTCTGACCTCTCCTGCTTTAACATTTCTGCTTCTAAATGGAGAAAGGTATCTAGTTTTTAGAGCTCCAGTGATTATATTGGGTTCATTGCATAATCCAGGATAATCACATTTTTCAGGCTGGTAACCTTTGTCGTACCTGCAAAGTGTCTTTTGCCATGCAGCATGATATACTCACAAACTCCAGGGATGAGGACATGGACATCTTTGGTGGGTCATTCTGTCTCCATACTCTTATATTTCACATCTGTTAATTTTGCATTTCACTCTTATCCTTCTGGAGAGCATCTCTCAGACAGAGTATATGATGAATAAGCTTTTTTTTAAAAATTTTTTTTAGTTGTCTTTACTTTATTCATTTATTATTTATATGTGGTGCTGAGGATCGAACCCAGTATCTTACACATGCTAGGCAAGCGCTCTACCACTGAGCCACAACCCCAGCCCCTGATGAATAAGCTTTTTAAAACGTGTTGTGAGATGAGTTTTGTCTTGACAGGAAATAGAATTCTAAATACAGAATAATTTCAGTTTAGAGTCTGAAGGCCTTGCCCTTTGGTATCTAGTGTTTCTTATGAGAAATCTGATGCTAATCCAATTAGTTCCTTTATAGGAGGTCAGAGTCTTATCTCTGGAGGCTTTTAGTCCTCTTCTTTTTTCTTTTTCTTTTTCATGCTTTAAAATGTCTTGTTGATGTGACTAGGTTCGTTTCTTTTACCATTTATCTTACTTAGCCCTAGATGCATCCTGCCAGTCTGGAGACTTTGTGTTAATCTTCACTTCCTCAAATTTCTCTTCAATTATTTCTTTGATAATTTTCTCTCTCTCCAACATTTGTTGCTCTTTCTGGAATTCCTATTAGTCATGATGGATTATTCCTATGTTTTTTCCAAAATGCCCACATTTTTGTGTGAATATTGTATGTTGTGTAATGTTTCCTCAATTGAATCACTTTACCATTCTTTTAAATTTTTTATTTTGAGACAGGGCTTTGCTAAATTGCTGAGGCTGGCTTTGAATTTACCATTCTCTTGCTTCAGCCTCTTGAGTCGCTGGGATTATAGGCCAGGTGTGAGCCACCATGCTTGGCCCTCTATTAAAATTTTAATTTCTGCAAACATATTTAATTTCAACAGTCTTTTCTTATTCTGACATTCCTTTATCAGGGTAATAATTTTCTGATACCATATTTTCTTGAGTATGTCTTAGGAAACTTGTTAGAATTGCTTATTTTCCTTTGGTTGCTAAACTGACTTAATGTCTTCCTGAGAGTTATTTGTTTTCCTTAATTTTATCTTTCATGCTGTGGGTTCCTTTAGAATTTTGTAATTTTCTAGCTACTAATTTTACAGATTTCCTGTTAAATCCTATTTCCTATTTCTAGGAAGTTCACATTGCTATTATTCATCATTATATTTTATAATTATATTGATTTTATATATCTGATGAACAGCTGCTTTACTGAATTCTTTTATCAATTATAATACATTCTTTTATACTCTTGGACTTTCCAGGTAATCATATCATTTTTAATACATAATGTCAATTTTTATGTCACTTTTTCTTGTCTTATTTCATCATTGATGAGAATTTCAAGAATAATATTGGTCATTGTTTTAATGATGTTTGTGGCAGAGCTGCTAATTTCATCTTATCTTTATTTTGTAATAGATGATCTGCCCTTAAAGTGAAGCAGGGTACAGTGTTCCAGATAGATTTCTTTCACTGGCTTCCCTTGCAGCAAGTAGTGGTCATGTCACTGTATTTCAGTAAATATGAACAAAAGTGATGCATGTATAACTTCCTCACCATTCCTTTAAGAGGATATTCTGTTGAAAACATTTTAGTTTGGCATTTTAAATCTATTTTCCCCAGATTATTTGCCCATAACAATCTCATAAATTCTAGTTTTAGAGACAAGATTTGAGAAAAATATTTCATTTTATGTTGTCCATGTTTAAAAAAGTACTACCTATAACTGTGTTGTCAATCTATCTTATTAGAAATGAATGTTTGAATATTATTCAGTACCTTTTTAAAATTGAGATAATTTCCTTCATCTGGAATGATGATTACTTAATAGATACATATTTTGAATTAACCTTGCACTTTAAAAACAAACTGTATTTGATTACAGTAAAATATTCCTTTCAAACTGAGTTTGTTAAAATCTAGATTTTTTGCACATGTTTACAAATAAACATCAAATATCAATCAACCTGGTATTGGAGATACTATGAGCCACATGCTAACTCTGTCATCACTGGGCTTACAGTGAGTGATTTTAAACGCTTTTTTAGGATGCTGAAGGTTGTGCTACCTTTTAAAAATAAGCCCCAAAGGTCTCCACTTTCCATTTCCTCTGCTTTGAGATTAATGAGCAAGAATTAGCTCTTAAGAGTTTTTAAAACTCACCTATAAGTCTAAGTAGGTTGGATGATCATAATTTGGGGGCTAAGAACTTTTAGCATATATATATATATATATTTTCAGTTCTGTGTTATTTACCAAATCCAGCTTTTTATCTTTATTTGTTGTTTTCCTTGAAAAGTGACTATATCATTTTGATATTATATATTTGCTGCATGAATTTGTGTATTTAATAAATTTTAAACCTTCCTTTTAAATTACCAACTTTTACTGGTAATATTCTCTTTCTTATTACACATTACAGAAATCCATGAATTTTATCGATATTGCTAAGAACTAGCTTAATATGAGAATACTTTGCCATTTATTAATTTTATCATTGCTTTAAATTTTTTTATTGCTTTTTCAATAATGTTATTTTGTTCTTCCTTTTTAACTGCTTCAAGTAATTGCTTGGTTTATTTTCATCCTTCCTTATTTAACTAAAATTATTTTCTTCTAAAGCTTAATTTTTATCTTATATTTTAATACAATTTTTTCAATATCATTACATTCTAGTGTATAATTGCAATCTATTTTCCTTTTAGACTCAGGTGATTAATAAAGGCCTTTTAAAATTAAATATTTTATTTTTAGGGATGCTATTTCTTACCTATTATTTTTTAGCTTTATTCTATTTTATGATGTTTACTTGCCCAAATTCATCTCATCCTTCCATGACTAACATATATGCCACTTCCTTCAAGAGGCCTTCTGCCTGGCTGTTTTTTCTTCTCTTTATAAACATCCTTTATATATACACCATTTATTTATCCTTCTACTTTCTCTAACTCCCACTCACAGGCTATTTTATTCATGTTTATGAATTGTGATGTTTAGTTCATTTGTAAGTTTTTCATGGCAAGATTGCATTTAGTGTAACAAATATTGAGGCCTATGCATCATAGGCACAAGGAATAGTATTAAATGGAAGATAGAATTCTTTCAAGAAATGAAGCCTAACAGGAAAGACTAGTAACTTGATTTGTACATAAGATAATATCACGTGTACAAATAGATTACAGAAGTAGAAAAATAAAGGACAGAAATGGCCAAACCCATTTCAAACTGTACCGGACATAAAAGAAAGGACAGTTTAGGTACCACTTTCACCGTAAATAGCCTAATAATGCAACCTAGTGATAATCCTAGTATATAGTCCGTTGTACCTGCCTCAGAATCACTTCAACGGTAAGCGGAAAATAAATTCACACTTACTGAAATTAGAATGGAGTAAGGAGCATTTAGACCTGTTTTAAACAATTCCCCAGTACATAGGGCATCCAAAGTTTTGGACCAGAGAGAGGCCAAGTTTCTCAGATCTCTTTCCCAGTTATCACTCCCTCCTTCTAGGGGTAGGGCCGCCTCCGGAATCTCTTCTTGTCCCCTCCCTCGGAGCTGTCCGCCTCGTCTCAGGCCACTCGGCCTGGGTCTGCAGGCCTCCACGCGCGATAGCCTCTAATGCCTCCCGCCGGTTCCCCACGAGGAGACTTGCAGGACGGTCCCGCAAAGGATTCGTGGAAAAAGCATCAGGCCAATCTAAGGGGCGGGAGGGGGGCAGGAGAGTTGGGCCGAACGGTTTGTTTGATTGACGTGAAATTCCTCCAATGAAAATGAATGACTCGTGAAGTTTCCGCCCTATCGGCCAAAACATTTAGCAGCTTTCAACCAATCCAGCCGGTCCTTGAGGTCGCTGAGGTCGTTCGTGTCTGTTGAACGGCTTGTGGAAATCGTGCTTCGTTGGCTAGGGGTTTAAAATCGTTCTTGAGAGGAACATCTCTGTCGGAAGAGAAAATGAGTTTAGCTCTGAGGTCGGTAATAAGGAGGCGGCAATGCTCTCCACACCCCGGAGCGGGGCCCAAGGGCGGGTGTAGGGAAGGGAGGCCATTTGCAGCCCAGGCAAGGAAGGGCGTGCAGTTTGGGACGAGCCAAAGGAACCTTGGCCAACCTGTCCGGACCCTTCACTCTGGGCCCCTGGGGTCCAGCAGGTGATGAGCCCAGTGCCTTTCGGCGGAGGTCATTTCTGTCAGCGTGTTGGGCTTGGGTCGGCCAAGAAAGTGGGCTTGTTCGCGAGCGAGGAGGGAGTGAAGTATCGCGAGGTTTCTACCCGTGTTTGCGTGAAAAAAATCAGGCCATGGAGGCTTCCTTCATCCTGTTCGTAGTGCCGGCTGTACACCGCAGCTAACGTAATCACTCACCTGTGAATGTGGGAAAGAACATCAAACGGGACCATGCTTTACTTGATAACTGGGGACCCATTTTAGTGACTTCAACTGGCATCCTCTTCTAGATTTCCTTTTTGAATTTCTTGAGCTTTCATTCAGTTCCCGTCTCTGACCCTCTGTATGTTGCCCTCTTTTGGTGCCTAGACGATGAACTTTAAATATCCACGTAGTTGTGCCATTCTAGAAACGTGCCCTGCTGTGCTTAAAGGCAATGGTGGCTCCCATTGGCTGGGTTCACGTGTGTGTTCCGGACTTGTCCTCTCCGAGTCTTGGGAAGGGAATGACTGATACCAGGGATGCTGAGATTTGTGTGGAAAGTCAGGTCACTTGTGAAAAAAAGATTATCAGCTTTATCATGCTGGTCACTTTCTAGCCATCTCTTGTCCTTTTTTAGGTATATGTCAAAGACCAAAATGATTTTGAAATGTAATTGGATAACACATTTGAATACTGTCAACTTTTTTTATATGCCAAAGTTTTATAAGCTGCTTCTATGTTTTAAAACTTGTGCTTATACACGTGTTGCACCCTCATTTAAAAACTTGGACCACTTTAAATTGGCAGCTCTTAAGGAATACATTTCTGACTTTAAAATAAATTTTGCTTTTTATTTTTTAAGCGTTTCCAGAGTTTGTTAGGAGAAAGAAGTTTTAACATATAATTTACATGTTAAGTGAAAATTAAAGACTTTTCACATTTTCTTAAAAAATTAAGTACAAATACTATGTACTGTATTTTGGTCTCCAATATTTGTCATATCTTTAGGCCCATAAATATTTTAGTTGATTTGTTAATATCAATGGAAGACATTACAAATAAAGTGCCAAACAGTTAGAAAAATGTAATTTAAAAACATTGTGTATCTAAAAATTTAGAATGCCAAAATAATTTTATAAGTTAATAGATAAATTACATGGTTCTTTTTTAGATAGTAATTGTAAGAACTTGTTTGTAAGTACTGTAAAAAATAAAGTATATAGTGATTATCAATTATTAATTTTACTTTCACTTGTAAGTTTTTTAAATGTTCTTAGAGAATGTTGTGAATATGATATGGGTGCTTTGGTTCTAGGGTAATATAGATGAGACTAAATACAAATATGGGAAGAGGGAAAGTTTGACATTATTTCTTTTAATAATAACCCGATAGATAACACCTTTAAGTTTTGGGTATAAAATTATTAGTTTAAATTATGAAATAACATGGCTTTGACTCATAGGGAAAATTTCTTTATCTTTCTCCAAAATGTTTCCTTTTATGAAATTTAGAAAATCATTCTGTGGCTGGTTTGCATAAGAGAATTGGGTTAAAGTGAACTAAAGACTTTTTCCATTTCATAGAAGTGAACTTGTAGTTGACAAGACAAAGAGAAAAAAGAGAAGAGAACTTTCTGAGGAACAGAAGCAAGAAATTAAAGATGCTTTTGAGCTGTTTGATACAGACAAAGATGAAGCAATAGATTATCACGAATTAAAGGTAATTAAGATATTTTTGTATAAAAATGATTTGCAGTTTTCATGGTTTAATATATATTTCTAACTAAACTATGGATTTTGGAACTATGAAGCCATTTAAGCACTCACAAGTGCTATAATAAAATGGAATCAGTCCCCTAACATAGCTTTTAGAACATCTTTTTCATTTGGTAAAATGAATGGTATTTTAAATGTAAAAGTATATTCCTATGGAAGGTGATTATTTTTCATTCACATAATTAAACCATTTCAGAACATGGAGTTTAAAGAGTTCTTACCATATTCTTCCAGTGTTGGTTTCCTTCTTTTGGGGTATGGGGATAACTCGCATTTTTGAAATTGAAGGAGTGTTGCCAGTTTTTGCATATTACCTTTGTTACATATTAGTAACAAAGTATCAACTTACTTTCTTTGGTACAAACACTATAAATTGTTTGATAGCTGATGTTGATACACACTAATGGGGAAAATGTCAACCTTGAGGCTTGTAATTATTTGTAAAGATAAAACAGGAAACTGGTGTCTAGGGTTATAGGGGTCTTAGAGGAGGATAGCATCTTGAGATTTTCCTAAATGGATAGGTGAATATAAATATGTACTTGATAGTTTTAATTTTGGTAACTTTGTAAGGGATTTTTAAGTAGAAGAATTCCAGACAGAAGTAGGAACTATTACAGTGACATGATAGAAAGCATAAAAGCAATAATGAGCCTGTGAGTCTAGCCTTTTCAATCTTGCAGTCCTCTTTAACTCTCTTCTAGTTTTTTTTTAAATTTGGTAGTCACCCAGATTTGTTCTGTTCTTCCTTTATAATGTGTCTTCCATTTGTTATCATTGACTGTCTTGTTTTGGGACTCTTTATTTCATAGTTGGATTTTCCTATGTTATTTCTCCACTTCTAATCTGTCTTGTATATTACCATTAGATTTAGATCTTTCTTTTTTTTTTTAATTTTTTTAGTTGTAGATGGATACAATATATTTATTTATTTTTATGTGGTGCTGAGGATCGAACCCAGTGCCTCACGCATGCGAGGCAAGTGCTCTGCCACTGAGCTACAATCCCAGCCCAGATTTAGATCTTTCTTAAATTCTCTTACCATTTTGTTCATTGCTAATAAACTTTTTTTGGTTTTTTTTGGTACCATGGATTGAACTCAGGGGCACTCAACCACTGAGCCACATCCCCAACCCTATTTTGTGTTTTATGTAGAGACAGGGTCTCACTGAGTTGCTTAGCGCCTCGCCAATGCTGAGGCTGGCTTTGAACTCGCGATTCTCCAGTCTCAGCCTCCCAAAATGCTGGGATTACAGATATGCGCCACCAAACCCAGCTCATTGCTAATAAACTTTTACTGACTCCTTATTACACACTATATAAAGGTTCAGATTCCTTTGCTTGCTCTCTGTTGAATGCTTTCTATACTTCTACTACCATCTACTTTTCTCATTTGCTCTCTGCTTTCTTCTATTTGAACTCTTTCCATTCTGATAAGGTAAATAGTTCTATTCACCGTCCCTCAAACCTTTTCTGTATTATAGTGTGTATGTTAATACCAGTCATCCTTTCTAAATGCCTTATTGCTACTCTTCATGTACTCATTAAGGGAAAACTTGAACTCTTCAAGTAAGACTTTGTTAACCAGTAACTTGTTACTCCTTTCTGTTACTAGTAACAAAACTTTTCTTTCTCTTTCCTTTATTGTTAACCTCAGGATTCTGAACCACTTCCTTAGTAAATAGTCATTCAGGATCTGATAGTAATTCTTAATGCTTTTGTTTATTCTGCTGTATAACTTTCTAATATTTGTGTCATGTCTTTTCCCCATTTTGATGCTAATTAAGAATAAATATGTTGGGGCTGGGGTTATGGCACAGTGGTAGCGTGCCCGCCTAGCACGCGTGAGGCACTGGGTTCGATCCTCAGCACCACATAAAAATAAAATAAAGATATTCTGTTCACCTACAACTAAAACATAAATATTTAAAAAAAAAAAAGAATAAATATGTTGTTGAAACTATATTTGTGTTAACTCAGTACATTGTATAGCCTACTCTAAACACTTGTTAGTTGGCCATATAAAAAGTAAAATATAAATGAAAAAATTTTCTGTTAAATTGAAGTGGTGAAGAACAACTACATTAACACTTATTTTAGAGATAGCAGACATTCAAAATAGTTGTATTTTATTAACATTGTCATTTCTTAATATGTAAAAACTCAAGAATCAGAAATCACTTTTGTAAAGAATGCTTTGTAATTTGCTTTTCCCTTTTAATCCAAAAGGTGGCAATGAGAGCCTTGGGGTTTGATGTAAAAAAAGCTGATGTACTGAAGATTCTTAAAGATTATGACCGAGAAGCCACAGGGAAAATCACCTTTGAAGATTTTAATGAAGTTGGTGTGTATTTTAATAATCTTTGTAACTGGCAATTGTTGGTAAATTATCTAGTTAATACAAGAGTTTTTTTTTTTTTAATTCTCTGGGTTATAGAATTTTGTATTGAATGTTGGTGTATAATATGGCTCTCATTCAGGTTTTCTTTTGGTACTCCTTTTTTCCTAGTTTTCAAAGAAAAAATATTTATAGCTTTGCTGTGAGAGTTATAGTTTTGTCTTCATTTTGTTCTAAAGATTCTAACAAGGAACTATTGTATAGCTTTTTATGAAAAGATGTTTTTCTGAATAATGTGTATTAATTTTACGTTAAAACTAAAAGTGTGATCAAAAAATTATTTTCTCTCAGTAAAACAGAAAATTTGGTACCTGCTGTTTGGAAAATGTTTTCCAACAACTTTCTGGTATGTGATTTTTGTTGACAAAGTGGGAGAAGAGGAAATTTGGCTATAGATGAAGCATATGCATTCAGGTTGACAGTTTATGAGGGACTACATACTTTGGATGGACTTGATTTTTGTGAATAAAGTCATCTGTTTGGAGTTGAGAGTGGGGAGAGGATTGTAGTAAGGGAAATAATTGGCCAACTGGAAGTAGGAGAAAACATTTTGGAACTACCAACTGAAGACAATGTGCGATGGGCTTAATATAATTAAATTCTGTATAGTTGATTTTAGTGAATTATTTATAGCATATATAGATTAGGTTTTTTCAGAATTGAAGATTCTGGAAGGCCAGAACTTGGCTATTATAACTTAAATTGCCTAGAATGTTAAACATAGAATGTGTCAATATTCAGGTTCATTTCAATTAAGTTATTTTTCTAAATTAATGATACCACTTTGTATGAGTTGTAATATAAGCATATCCTATATTTGTTTCAAGTATTTAAAAAATGTGGAAACAAGGAAACAAATGCAGTTGTGCATGTGTGCATGCGTACGTGTGTGCATCCCTTATTTTAAATATTCAGCAAGAGGCAACATGGGAAACACAAAAAAAGAAAAATAGATTCATAGTAGTTATTTTTTTTTTTCTTTTTCTAGTTTGAAAGCTCAAACCAAAAGTGGTGGAGACTAAAGATAAATGATTAATCTAAGAAAGAAACCACAACATAGAAGAGCCTCAACTTATGAACTAACATATTACTGTTTTGTTTTTTTTTTAATATATTTTTAGTTGTAGATGGACACAATGTCTTTATTTTATTGCTTTGTATGTGGTGCTGAGGATCGAACCCAGGGCCCCACGCATGCAAGGCAAGCGCTCTACCGCTGAGCCACAATCCCAGCCCTAACATATTACTGTTTAGAGAAGCAGCTTGTCCTTTTTGGGAACATACTTGGTTTTTTTTCCTCTAGCTTGTAGAAGTATTTACTCGAGAGGAATAGTGCCACCTTTCTTTCTCTGATATAGATGTTCTTCTGAGGTTTATAATTGTAGTATTTCAAGTTTCATTTTCAATCATTTATAGAAATAATGTGTTAGGATATGTGGAAATGATACTATCAGGAAAGAGCAATAATTCAGGCACATTTGTTTTGGATGGATTACCTTGGAACCAGATTCCCTGGGTTCAGATACTGGTTTTGTCACTTACTAGTTATGAAATTTGGTAATTTTACTTCTTTGCATCTCATTTTCAATTATAAAATGGGGATAGTTGTAATGTCTCATAGGGTTCTTGTGAGGTTTAAATAAGTTAATAATATATGAAGTGCTTAGAAAAGTGCCTGACATATAGTAAGTGCTACTAAGTGTTTGCTATTATTATTTTTAAAAACAGTCTGTTTCATTTGTTTCAGTAGCTAAAAATATATATGCATCACTGGGACATAAAATGTATCCTATTTTGCATATATTTTTCTCATTGTCTTTTTTCATAGATGCAGACTATTTTAAGCACTGTTGACTTTTAAGCACTCTTATCATCATTAATAATTTTACACATTATTACATCTTAAATGAATTATTATTATTATTATTATTATTATTATTATTATTGCACCATGGAATGAACCCAGGGCACTTAACCACTGACCCACATCCCTAACCCTTTTTATATTTTATTTTGAGAAAGGGTCTACTAAGTTGCTTAGGGCTTCACTAAATTCCGAGGCTGGCCTTGAACTAGTGATTCTCCTGCCTTAGCCTCCCAAGCTGCTGGGATTGCAGGCATGTGCCACTGTGCCTGGCTAAGTGAATACAATTTTAAAATTGTAATTTTTATAGAGACCAGATTTCCATTTGCTCTCCACTTTTTCCTGATACCCTGTCAACAAAACATAAATACTGGGTTCCTCTAGAATTAATAGCTAAGGTAAAACTTCAGCTCTGACTCTCAAAGATCAATCTTTTGACATGCTCAACACATATTTTGGCTATCTTAAGGCCACCTGTTGAGTAGTAGCTATCAAATAAAACTTTATTCCATTTGGGTATCAGTCAAGAACTATGTATTATCCCCATTTGTTGCTTACTTTTAACTAATAAGGGACCACTTTATACTTTGGGAGAAGTGACTATAAAGCAGCACATTTGAGTCTTATTTTTCTGTACTGTTACTTTAGATATTTCCCAATGAAATCTGCCGTTTAATTGGGTTTTCCCCATTAGTAGAAAAAAACATTTAAATATATTTAATGTAAGTTTAGAGTCAAGGCAGCCTGAGGCTAATGAGTACCATAGGTATTTTAGGAATTGCTGTCTTTAAGATTAAGACAAGTTGGATGTTTATATTTCATCCGTTTTTGGCATATACCACTTATTATTTAATTGCCTATTTAGAATATTGTATTTTCATTTTGCTTATTTGACAAACACTGAATTTTTTGGCATTATGTACTATACTGGTGTGAGGAAGGGGAATTAATGAAAAGTTACTAAGAGATTCTTCTTTTCAGATGCTTACAATTTACTAAGTGTATAGTACTATGAGGTAAAGTATAATTTTGTCAAGGGCAGTTGTCATCGAACTATAGCTCTTGGGACACATTTGATGGCACTCTGTACACTACCATATCCACTCTTTTATGCTGCTTTTCTGCTATCATAACAGTTTTTATGCTGCTTTTCTGCTAACGTGGTAGTTTTGACAGAGACCTTATAGTCCCCTGCAAAGCATAAAATATTTGCAATCTGTCCTTTTACAGGAAAAGATCTGTCAATTCCTTATCCAGAGGAATTGGAGATGACTTTGTAGAGGGGACTTTTAATTTAGTCCTTTAGAATGTGAATAAGATCTCCAAGGAGAATTTTGCAGGAGTAGAGAAAAGGCATCATGGGCATACAAAACAACAACAAAAAATACTGGAACTATAGTAGTTTGGGAAACTTCAGGTAGTGAAGTTAAAGAATGAGAAATGACTGGGAAAGTAGGATTGGGCTAGATTAGTAAAGTTTGGCAAAATATAGAGTTTGGACTTTAGTCAACAAAGGATCATTAACAATTTTTAAGGAATGGGATATGATGTGTTTTAGAAAGATAACAGATGAAAATATAGTAGATGATTTGGAAGAAAAAGACTGTAGACAAAAAGCACTAGACTTTTTATCCTGTGATGAGGAGGATGAAAAGGAAAGGGTTATATTTAACAGTTAAAAAAATCTTTAGAAATATAGGATCTAATAATTGATGATGTTTATGGGATGATAATTCAGATATTTGAAATAGGGGAAACTATCTGTGAATGATGCTTGTAGGGGTCTGGTGGGCTGGGATTCAACAAAGAGCTACTATGGTGATCATGGAAGGAGTTTGGAATACAGCAAGCTGAGCTTAAGTAAGTGTGGTATGTTTGGACAGAAATGTTGAAAAGGCAATGAAAAATATAGTTGATATTTCTACCATGACCTTTAGTCATTTTTTATTTACTTTTAATGTGATGTTTTTGAATTTGCTGTATTCTAAAGTGATTTTTATCTGTGTAAGGTCTAATTATTTTGATGAAGTACATTTCTGATTGTGTAGTGAAATCATTTGAAAATAGATACATAGACAGAAATTTGGTATTCTATAAAATAAATAAAACTCATCTTAATTGCCTGTATGACAGTTGACTTATTTTCATTGAAAAAAATGTTCTTATAGTTAAATTTTACTTTGTAGAACAGAAAAAGAATGTAAAAGCATGGAGGAGAGTCACTTTTAGCTGTTCAGAATTATGGGCATTTTAATTCCTAAGAAATTTTTATTCTAAGAGAGAGTATTGATACAAGACTATATAGACACATAAATCTGAAATAACTAACACAAAGTACTAGTGGGATAAGAATTTGTACATCTTGGAGCCCCATCTGTTCCCCAGATCACCCTGTTGCTTCTTTAAGTACATTAATACTTTCTGCAAGCTGCTTTTTTGGTTCACCTGTCATGTTAATTATTTAATTGGTGAAGAAAATTTCTTAACACTTTTTTTTTCCTTGTCCTGCTTTTTTGTTGGGACTAAATTCAAAATAAGTTGAGTATGAGCCATAGAGTTAAGTGTGGTATTTTATTTTGGTGTTATGGCTGTATATATGCCAACTCCTTTTTGACTGAATATTTATGAGCTTTGATGATTTGCATACTCATAGTAATATACTTCAATTAGTTACTTGAAAGCCTATTTGGATAAAATTAATGGATTGAAATATTGAATATATGTGGAGGATGACATAACATCAGCTTGAATAGGTGGTTGTTCAACTAGATACAGATGAGGCAGCAGCAAACCTTGTTGAGGGCTTGGATTGTATTTTTTCATTTTGGGTTCATTAAACATTCTAGTATTTTCTATCTACAAGCAGTTGAAGTTTTCTAATGATTCTAAAAGCCTTAACAGGACTAAGTTGCCTTTAATGGCATAATGAAAATCATAATACTTTTTCTTACAATGATAGAACAGCATGTAGAATTACTTCATAGGTGTTTATGTACATATTTTTAGAATTTTATCTAGTAACTTAAAAAATTTATACCACAGATTTTCAGTTCAGTTTTCTTTATTGTGGCTACTTATTGAAGACAGAAAATGTGGAAAATATTTAAGCTTACTGTGTTGATATATATTACATTTAGTATATTAAAGTATACTATTACTGTTAAGGTCTGAAATCACATTTATTTTTAGATAGTTGTTTATGAGTTATTATACTGAGCAAAGTAGATATGACTTTAGGGAGACCTCCTTTCCAGAGTGTTTTTTTTTTTTCTTTTCAATATAGCTTTCTTAATATAATCAGATTTAATCCTTTTAACCTACTTCTCCCATTTTGGAAAACCAAAAGGTTCTTCTACTCATGAAGGTGTTCATGGAATTTTCATCTACTGCCCGAGATTGTGCCTTTATCAATGATGGCAGTGCTTTTTGTTAACTCCTCAGGTTTTGTTGTTGTTGTTTATTTTTAAGTTAGATTAAATTTGAGGAAGAATAAATGTATTACTAAGTTTAGCTAACAAATGGCATTTACCTAGTCAGCTCTAAATATTTTCTTGATATTTCTCTATAGAACTAGGCTATAAATTCCTAGATTGTTTTGCTTGATGTCTGTGGAGCCTCATATAATTCTTAGTACAGTTTAATAGTATACTTTAAATAAATATGGTATACGTGTAGTCCTTTTTAGTTTTTGCTTTTTTGTGATGTAGTTTTACATACCCTTATAATAAGATAAATTGGTGAGACTTAAAATCTAAAATATGGATTTGGTTTTTCTAATTTCATGCTTATCTTTAGGTTTTAGGGATCTAATTTGACATTTTATTTATAACAATATATTAGACTAAATATTGAAAGATTTGCAGCTTTTATTATTTAATATTTAGTTGATTTTACATATGAATGCTTTTGTGATTATCCAGGTTTTTTTTTAAAATATATATATAATTTAATTGTAGTGACAGACTGGATATTGGAAAGAGATCCACATGAAGAAATACTGAAGGCATTTAAATTATTTGATGATGATGATTCAGGTAAAATAAGCTTGAGGAATTTGCGACGTGTTGCAAGAGAATTGGGTGAAAATATGAGTGATGAAGAACTTCGGGCTATGATAGAAGAGTTTGATAAAGATGGTGATGGAGAAAGTAAGTTTTGCATAAAACCTATTTTCCAAGTATCCCTGATACTACACATACACTAAATTTTAATAAAACAAAGTGACTTTCAAGACCCTTTGTAAACTATCATTTGTTTTTTCTTTCTTTCTTGAGTTAATATGTCAAAGGGTTGCCCAGGGTGGTCTACTCCTGGGCTCAAGCAATCCCTTGCCTCAGCCTCCCAAGTAGCTAGGACTACAGGCATTTGCCTTGCTCTTAATGGTCATTTTTTGTTCAGTGTGGTATTCATCTTGTAATATAATGCTTAAGTATTTGGCAAATTCAATTTAGAATGAAGCAGATCTTTCAAACCTACTGTACAGATTATAATATGAAGTGCCATTCTTCAAGAAGTTGTTTACTTTTCTCTGAAGATAAAACATCACCAAAATTTTAGCTACTCAGTAAAATTTTAGACTTTAATACTTTTCCCCTCAACCTGCATGCATTTCTAAACTATGTTACATTTATTTTACCCTTCAAATGTTTGTAATCTGTGTTTTCTTTGTTCACTGCTGCTGTCCTAATTCAGTCCTGATTTATTCTTAGCAATTTTGTAATGGCCTTATTTATTTTTTGCTTGGCTACCTACAGAAGCAGTGTTCTGTGTGCTGACTAGTGCTACACAATGAAAGAGGCATATATGGTTTCTGCCCTTACTTTGCTGTCTTTTACAGCCTTCTAATTGCCCTCTGTGCATATAAATCTCTAATCTCTTTGTTCTTCAGTCTATTGATAGCATTATTTTCCTAAAATACAGGTTCTATGATACCATTTCTATGTTTAAACATGTTAAATGATTCTTTACCACCTGCAGAGTAAAGTATAAAGCCTTCTATGATCTGTCCCATTTTAAGTAACTAGTTTTATTTCCCACTGTATTCTTCCACTTTTCTACTTTAGCTCTCACCTCCTGTGTGTACACGCTTTGACACGATATTCTGTATTCTTTTTTGTGCAGTGCCTTTCATTATGCTGTTCCTTAATCTTAGAGTGCTCTAATTTACCAATTTCTGTCTGCTAAAATGTTATTCATTTTACTGGGTACATTTTAAACACTAGCTTTTCCTCAAAAACCTCCACTAATGGTGTGTTTGAATTGAGTCTTCCATTGAGATTCATAGCATTTAAAAGAACAAATTGCTTTGATACTTTCATGTACTTAATATGGATTATTTTGTTTGCAAACAAAATTTTGTTTAGAGATATAAACTGTGTACTTTTGTATTTTAAACTGCTACAGATTATAATATTTTGCTGCTTTTTTGGACTTTAGTAATTGCTTTTGTGAATTTTTCATGCTGTATAGTTTTTAAGGACAATGAATTTTTAAAAGATTATGTATATAGAAAAATAAATATGATATATGTGGAGTTGCTACAAGGTAGATGTAAAGCTGTGGTAATGGTATAAAGTCATACCTGATTTCCCTAAATAAACATAGTACATATCTTTTTGGAAAAAAGCAAGCAGTATTTCAAAAGTTACTATGGACCATATTTTAAATAATGATGATTATTTTTATCATTTATTTAGCAGTTTATGTTAGATTTGTACTTCAGATGTAATATCTTAAAATTATAAAACACAAGTATTTTTTAGGTTATTAATCATGTCACCTAGTTTTTATAATAGTTTTTGTAAAATAGAATATTATAACTGTACTTGCATAGGATAGATGCATGTATAGTAGATGAGGAAGCTAAATCTTTGAGAAATTAATAGCCTGCCCAAGGTTAGCACAAACTAATACATGACAGAACTGGAACTGAAACTCAGATCATCTTTTTTTTTTTTAATTTTTTTTTTTTTTAGTTGTAGTTAGACACAATATCTTTATTTATTTTTATGTGGTGCTGAGGATCGAACCCAGTACTTCACGCATGCGAGGCAAGCACTGTTACACTGAGCTATAATCCCAGCCCCTGAAACTCAGATCTTCTTAATAACAAAGAATGTGCTTTTATATGTAATATTTTATTGCTTCTTGTGCTGTAAAGCAGAGTGTTGACTAGATTTCGGTTTATGGAGTTTTAGAAATGACATACTATTATAAGAAGCAATGTATTAACAATATATCAACTGGCACTTCTGATGCTAAACTTTGTTTTTTCCCTTTTGAAGATAAATCTTCTCTAAAATACTTACTCTATTTCATTCTCTAAAATTCTTATTGTTAGTGACTTGTAATAAGATTTACTCTGTGAAATGATTATGAAAATTTCCTTAAAGGCAGCAATGAGGAAGAAAATAGAGCCATATTTGCTTGATTCAATAAATGTTTTTGTCAAATGCTTGTTTTATGCTAGATTTATGAGATACTGTTGATAAAGGTTATACAGTTAAATGTACAAATTCTCTAGTACAGATTCTCTTTTAATTGTCTGAAAGGCTGATAGTAAAGTTATCTGATTCTCCTAGCCACTTTTTCCTTTCTACTTTTATGTTTTCAGGTATAAAGCCATGGAATAGCTTAAAATACTTTGAAGTGCTATTATACTTTAAAAGTGTATATGTATAAAAAATAGAAACTTAAGTGTGTGTGGCTTTAGAACTTCTATATGAAGCTTAATTTGAAATTTAAGTATGAAATTTTACATTTTAAGAAAATAAAATTTTTTAAGTAGCAGAACAAGTACTTTGTAGATTCTGAATATTTTAATCATGCCTCTATTATACTGTTAAAATGATGTATAGTCAAATCATCTAAGAGTGTTCTTAGTAAGTTCATTTTCTTGAGAACATACTCACTTTTGCTCCTGTTTTGGTATAGATGCCTCAGTCGATGTTGCCTAAATCAGGAGTTCTTAAAAGAAGGTGCACACTGATTAGATTTTGAAAAATTTTTAACATATTTGAACTTTTAAAAATGAATTGGGGAGATGTAAGGGTCATAGCTTTCACAAGCTATTCAGATGTGTTTGTTTAGCTCCAAAGTTTAAAGATCACTACTCCAATATCTAAGATCCTTGAAGGTAGTGTGAGAATGTTACAGAGTTTGTTCTCATCACATGTTTAGTGCCTTGTAAGTGTTTAATACTGAATATATGGATTCCTAGTTTTCTGTCAGCTTCTGAACAACTCATTCTCCTTAACTTGCAGTTTATATTTGTTAGGTATATATTATTTTTCTGTTACTGTATTTCTGATAATATTCTTCTGCCTTTGCTTTCTTTTTACCTCTTTTCAAATTCTTATTTCAAAGCTCAAATAATTTGCTTTTACCTAATTTTTGTCATGAATAATGATTTTTTCCTAGTATAATAGATTTTTTCAACATTATTTGGTCTGTATTTTAATAGTAGATCATATTTTATATTAGTAACATGTGTTTTCTGTTTAAGGTATAAAACCTGATTGAGGTAGTTATTGAAACTGGTTTTCTGTGTGATTTTTGGAACTAGTATATTCTTTTTATTCCTGATGTAGATGGTTTGATTCCTCAACATTTTTAATTGGTTAATTTTTCTAACTTTTTATTATGTATATTCCCAAACAGAAAAATTGTTTAATTATTACAGTGAATGTCACTGTAACCCTGCCTGTATTCAGTAATTAATATTTTACTGTTTTTGCTTTATGAAATGGTTTTTGAACCACTTGAAAATAAGTTTACTGTCTCCATATGTCAAAAATGTCTCCCTAATATTTTAGCATGTATTTACTAAGAATAAGGATATCTCTTTCAAAACCATGATATAGTTTTGCACCTCAAAAAATTAAAAATAATTTTATAATGTCATCTACTATTTTCCTCACTTCAATTTAAATATATTACAAAGTAAGAACCCTGGTGTCTGTTTTGATTTATTACATAACACCTAATATGCTGTTGGCATTCTCTAGGCACTTAAAAATATCTGATTTGAGTGTTTTTATATATTATCATTGAGGATTTTTAGAATTAGAAACAATCTAAGACATCATGTCACTTTCATTATTAAAATGAAGAAAATGAAATGTAGAACTATTCTGGGCAGAGCTATGATTAGAAGTCAGGTCTTTTATTTCTCAATGTAGTATTTTTTATTAGTAGTTTGTGGCTTAAGGGATTTTAAGCCTTGGATCCATAAACTCACATGTTAGATTCAGAGCATTATTTTCTGAAAATTTTTATTAATTTGGGTTGGCATGTATATACTGTTTTTTAAAAATTATATTTAATAAAATTATCTGATTTTCTGTTTATTTCTAGGTTGCTTTCTTAAAACATTATACTTTATAAATTGGAGGTTCTTTCTGATGTTTATAATTTTGGTAAACTGACAAGTAGTTGTTATCAGTGATTCTTTTCCCCTGCATTTACATTTATATTTTACAGTTGCTATATTACCTTGATAATTAAGATGAAATCCATATTTTTTCAAATTTCCATTTCTGTTGATACTTTTGAGGTGTGGTAACCTGGTTTCAATTATTTCTTTCTTTAAAATGTACTTTAGAAGTTCAAGAAATACAATATGAGTTTTTAAAATTTGATTTAGAATTCCTCTAATTTATGTGCATGATATGTTTAAGTTTACTTGTGAAAGGAGGGTTTGCTAAGTGAACTAGTAGAATTAAGATTATAAACAAGGGTTGTTTAGCCACTTAAGAAATTCAAAATGTCATGCTTTTAAAACTATTTTTAAAAAATTTTTTTAGTTGTTAATGAACTTTATTTGTTTATATGGTGCTGAGAATCAAACCCAGTGCTGCCTCACACATGCTAGGCAAGCGCTGTACCACTGAGCCACAACCCCAGCCCTAAAACTATTTTATCAAGTGTCTTTTCCCTAGTTAATATTATAGAATACTCATTTATAATGATTATCATGTGTATTTTCATATTCATAAAATTCTATTAATAAACATCTTTAAGTTTTTAGCAAAGAAAAGCAAAAAGCCATGGACTTATTAAGAATTTTTTATAATATAAATTTTAAAAATAATATAAAATGGTAGTGTATTATTTGCTGAACAATTAAGATATCTTTTTCTGACTTAAGTTTTCTTTCTTACTACAGTAAATCAAGAGGAGTTCATTGCTATCATGACTGGTGACATTTAAAGAATTACAAGGATAAACACTAAGAATGTTGCAGTTACTGAACTACATTCTATTTTTATGCCTGGAGCAATGTTAAAAAAGAAACCAACTTAAGTTCTTTTTCCCAAAAGGACCAAAATTAAGCATCTTCTGTATTTGTTTTACTGTTAAGTTTCTTTGTGTGAGCATTATTGTTAGTACTCAAATAGTTTAGCTTTGTATTCACAATATAGGTTTCTATAAAAATTTTTAAAAATCAAATCATGTGGTGTATATTCTTTGGAAATTTTTTTATTTAACATTAATCATTACTTTTGGTGCACACTTTTTTATGCTTTTATTAATAAATGTTTATTAGTATTTTAAAGTTTGATAAATTTTCTATTTTAGTTTGCTTTCTAAAATCTTTTAGCCCTTTTAATAGGATATTCTAAGATCTCTTTACATTTTTACTGGTTTCTGAAACAAAGAGTAAAATATTAATAGTAATAGAATAATACCTTTTGTCCATTACTAAGATCTCATCAAATTTGACATTCTGTTTCAATATTACATGACTCAGCATAGGCCTCATTTCTTTTTAGTCATGTCTTTCAGTTTGGAGGGAATAAATTTTTTTTTTGAAAATATAAATATGTATTTTATTTTCCTATTTATTTATTTATTTTTTAATAATTTATTTAAATGCACTTCAAGTCATAGTACATATGTAGAGCTCAATTTTTCCATTTTTCTAGTTGCAAACCAGATAGAGTCACACCATTTGTGTCTTCATACATGCACCAAGGGTAGTGATGATGATCTCAATCAACCATCTTTACTATACGCATTCCCCTTTTCCTCCCCCCATCTCTCCCCTGCCGCATCCAGAGTTCCTCCATTTCTCCTATGTTCCTCATTCCTACCCCCCCCCCTTAGATATCATCATCCACTAATGAGAGAGAACATTCAGCATTTGGTTTTTTTGGGATTGGCTTACTTCACTTAGCATAATGTTCTCCAATTTGGAGGGAATAAATATTGTGTATATGGGTCTGATCCATTTGTGTTCTTGAACTGTTTTGGCATGTTAACATAAGAATGAAAGTTAAATCTAAATATTTCTTCCTTAAACTAATTGAATGAATAAGGTTTGAATCACCTAACTTCATGAAAAAGGGAAAGATTTAAATTTTGATCTTTTAGAATATATGAAAATCTAAAAGTAAGTTAAAGAAATAAAGATTATGTTTTACCGGTATAAAGGAACATTCTGTGATTCACCAGGAAACAGTAGACAGACTTTCCAGGTATTGGAGAGCTCTTCTGCTTTGTAAAAGTTTGGTAGGGAGAATAAAATGACTATGGGAGATAGGTCATGGAAAAGTGTGGTACCCATTCCATGCTTTCACTAATATGGTTCCTTGTTATATGAGTTCTCTTGGGAAGAAAGTTGGGTTGTCTATTGCAGAGACCTTTCTTTAAACTTCTTGTTTTAAAATTAATATAATTTGATGTACTTTAAATGCTGTGAGCCTGCTAGAGTATTATATTAAGAGTTATCCATTAGAAATTTAATAGAAAACTAGTAGGGATTATTAGAACAGTGGTGCCATTTCAAAGAATTCTCTGGGAAGTGAGTTAATTGTTCACCTTGAATAGAAAAATTTAAATGTGAAATCAGTGTTCATAATAGTAATCATATTCAGAGCAACAAATAGAAATAGAAATTTAAAATTTTTGTTACACTGATGATTGCCTTCTGTATCTTGATCATGAAATATATTGATTTCCAGAAAAGTGAAGAATAAAACAAAGTAAATCTAGGCTTGCTAGTCTATCACTTTATTGGAAAATAACCCAAGCTGCATTTTTCTCCCCTACTTAAAGAGATATCTTCTTTGTTCTTAATGTAAATATTTTCTTTCCTTGTGATACCAGTAGTTCTATTTTTACTATGTGTTAGGGAAGAATGCTCACTGTTTATGTTTGCATAACCTTTGTCTTATAGTAGAATATGAATTATTTGCCATTTCTTCCGGTGTTAATAATCAGTAACTGTAGAGTTGAAAGGCTGATAAAGTTGGATAGTAGAGGTGGCATTATGAAGAAATGAGTGGATTTTCTGTAAAAAAAAAAAAAAAAAAAGCCAGCACGATGGCTCACATTTGTAATCCCAGCACTTTGGGAGGCTGAGACAGGAGAATCGCGAGTTCAAAGCCAGCCTCAGCATTAGTGAGGCACTAAGCAACTCAGTGAGACCCTGTCTCTACATAAAACACAAAATAGGGCTGGCTCAGTGGTTGAGTGCCCCTGAGTTCAATCCCTGGTACCAAAAAAAAAAAAAAGATTGGGGTGGATATTAGTCATATTATCTTTATAATCACAATCACACTTATCATTCAATTGCATCTCATGATGTGAGAAAACATTTTCTGCTAAACTTCCCTAGCCCATTGCTACTGTGCTGTCCTGGTGAGCTTTGCTGGCTTGAAATTTATCAACTAAGATCTTTTCCTTCACTGTTATAAACCAGTAGAGCTTATTTTCTAAGCTCTATGTTTAGAAGCTATATGTTTACTAGTAGCTCTTAGGATTTATAGTCTTCTGGGTAGGTATGTTGGTATGGGAAGGACATAGAAAACAGTTGTGTTAAGCATTTACTGTATGGTAGTGTAAGAGAGTAGGAAAAACTTTATTTCTGACATCAGATTCTTCAGTGGGCATCAAGTGGCAATTTATAATTCAACTCAGTTCTGACACTGTCTCCAAAAGGTAGTGTCAGATCCAACAGGTTAAGGACTTGGTCCCACAAAATTGCCTCATAATTCGGATGCAAATCACAAGCATGAGATTGTGACCTATGCTTCTGACCCATGAGCTATAAATTAAGAATTTCCTGCTGTCCACTCCTTAGGTTCAATGAATTTTCTAGGATGGTTCTCAGAACTCCTGGAAACACTTATGTTATTAGCTCGTTATAAAGGATATTTAAAAGAATAAAAATAACCAGCCTGATGAAGAGATAAATAGAACACAGTATGGGGTAAAGGGGAGCTTCTAGCCCCTTCCCAGGCATACTATTCTTAAACGCCTCTATGTATTCCGTAATTCGGAAGCTCTCTGAACCCAGTCCTGGGTTTTTATGAAGTCTTCATGAAATGGGCAAGATTGATTATATCATTGACCTTTGGTGATCAAAATAACCTTCAGTGCCATACCCTTTCCTAGACTGGGAGTGGGGATGGGTGGGGGGAAATTCCAGTCCTCCAGTCACATGGTTGATTCTAATGGTGCTGCAATTGGAATGAATAGCTTTTGCTCAGGGGAGGCTGACAAGAACAAGCAAACAGGAAATAGCATGATTCTTTTTCTCTCTTCCTGCTTTCCTAGTTCTGTCCTCTATTCCTTTTATTAGTGGAGCTTAACAAAAATTCAGCTGGCAAAGGAGAAATATAATTTTGACAGTTCCAACTCGAGTCATGTTGGAGTGTAGAAAAGAGATCTGTGCTATGGGAAAAAAATATCTCAGTAACCAGCACTGCTGACCATAGATTTTATCATTGGAACTAGGTTACTTTTGAAAGTGAAGCTGCTTGGTGTAGGTGAGCCATTATTACAGTGGATCAATAGGTGTAAATCAGAACTGACCTAACAAAACCGGGTCATATGATCACTTGATCTCTGTGAATAGTAGCCACATTTTTTCGAGAAGTTATATGTTTATTCTTAATAACCTCCTAGGATGGATACTGTTGGATTGTCTTTTATACAAAACAAATAAACAAAACCCCCCAAAGTTTAGAAGGCTTAACTAAGGGAATAGGCAATAAGTGAGTTGGAATTTGATTCCATGTTTTCTTATTTTAGTGTCCTCATAACCACTAGGTGATACTTTCTTCTTACAGTGATTTTTATAGATTCTCTTAAGATGTAACCACAAAGCATAAAAGAGAATTTGGGATTCAGAAGCTAAGCAGCAAAAACATTTATTAAACATTTATGCTTAATTTAGCATGACATTGTATTATGTGTTATTCCTTGTAAGTCAGTGTTTGGTGTCAGACCTCTGGAAGTTCATAATCTTGGATAGACTATATTTTTACATTCATGTAGACAACACTGAAAAGTAGATGAATTTACAAAAGATACATTAAAATACAGTTTTAAGCAAATATTTATTGAGTATGTATTAATGAGTAGTAAAGACTTGAAGTTTTCACTTGAGGGTAAAATTTAGGAAAACTTTTTTTTTCACATTAATATTCCTGAGAAAATTTTATTTTAGGAACTGTTTGAAATGAAAAGGACCCTGGGTTTAGGAGAATGGTTGGTAAAAGTTATATGGGAAGGTCTTTAAGGCATTAAGCAGAGAGGGGGAGGGAGCAAGGTTTATGAACCTGGACCTAATAGTCCTAAAACAGCTCTTGAAGGTCCCAGTGGAACTCTAGTAGGGTGGGGGTGGGAGGTTTCAGTAAAAATCATTTTAATAGTGGGATTATAAATTGTTCAGAATTTGATTTTTTTTTTTTTTTTTTTTGGTACCAGGGATTGAACTCAGGGGCACTCAACCACTGAGCCACATCCCCAGCCCTATTTTGTGTTTTATGTAGAGACAGGGTCTCACCGAGTTGCTTAGTGCCTCGCTGTTGCTGAGGTTGGCTTTGAACTTGCGATTCTCCTGTCTCAGCCTCCCAAAGTGCTGGGATTACAGGTGTGAGCCACCGCGCCCGGCTAATTGTTCAGAATTTGGAAAGCAGGAAATCTCAGTGAAATATGGCAGTCATCTTGATAAAAGCTTAGTTAAATATTAGAGATCTTGGTATTTAGCCTAGGTTCACCCATTCTAGTAGAATAGGTTTTCAGTTGGAATAGGTAATTTGTTTACATTTTCTATTCTGCTTAGTACATCCTATAGTTAAAGCATTTATTAAAAACTTCATGCTCAGTAGTATGAAAAGTTGACAAGAAGGATCTAAAACTAGTAAAGATTATGTGTTTGTTGAGGTTACCCCCGTGAGGTATACTCTAAATGTTAGTAAATTATTAATAATATCTGTCCATAAAATCAAATTATCTTTTTCATTAGAACTTTGGAAACCTATGTTTGTGCTGTTCTGAGAATATATAAAATATTTCTTTATTAAATGATGATTTTAGGAAGATTACTGACATTTTGTAGACTCAAAGATCAGCAGGGTTATGTTCATTTTATACTTAATTAAAAGGTTTTAGAATAGATTTTCTTTATTCCATAACAAAAGAAATTGGGGATACTTAATAGAATCCCTGGAGTCTGACATTTCTGATTTTATATGCTTGTAACATTTGTCCAACACACTACTGTGTTCTCTGAAAAGAGTAATCATTTTCTCTGTATGGCATTACCATAGACTTGCCTATCCCCAGGGCTTTCCCAAAGGTCCATGTAAACCTGACAGCAAAGAAACACATACTGCTGTAGAACATAAATTCTTGTGACTTATTGATGAAAACGTACTTCTGACAGATAGCTCTTTAGAGTAAAAATCACTCAATATACATCAACTAAATGCTAAGTGATAAAAATATTTCCAAATCATATTTCCTACCATAGGGAATCTCCTGAAATTTAACAGCAGGTTAAAGGTTTGGGGTTGGTCTACTGAGAAGCAATCTTTCATTATAAAATATGCATTTCAGTTGTTTTGAAAGTTCATGCTTTTAAAGCCCCTGCCAAACAGGTAGACTAAAGCAACACTTTCTATTCAATTAAAAGTGTTCAATTTAATCTGAGTAACTGGCCCAAACTAAACTTTCCAGAAGACTTTCTGTACCCGTGGTCTTGGGTGGTAATTGTTGCTCATCCAAGTCTTTAGGAATGGTGAAACATTTTGCAACATGGGCCATAAAAACAAAGGAAGAGGGGAAAAGCAGCAAGATTCAGATTCTAATAGTGTTCTTTGGGAAAGAAAACTATTTCAATCTAATTAGTTTCACTACTGTAGCAGATTAAAGAAAAAAAGAACAAAATTGGGAAAGATTTTTGAAAAACTAGAAAAGTAAAAATCTGTTGTAACTACCTCATTCGGATTTGGGAAAAATTACATGAGATTTTATTTGTAAATGTGTTTTGTGAATTGCAAAGTTATATGAAAACAAGCATCATTAGGATTAGGCTTATTCTATAGTTCAGTTATTGTCCTATGTGCCCAGCTGCCTGTCATTCTGCAGTCTTGGAGGTTCTGTGATCTTCAGTGCCTCTAGGCACTGAAGTAAGACCCAGGTAGCTAGGGTATTAGTTGGGGGTCAGTTTTAAAGTTAGATTAGTTTCTTTGGAGTATTCATAAGCAAGCCAAATGTTCAGTCTGTTTGGAGGACATATAATTTTATATACCTTAGATAATCATATGTTGTTAACATTTTGTCAGAATAAGCTTAACAGTCATGATTTATATTTCTACCTGTTATTAAGACCAAAGTGATTTTTTGTTTTTTGGTTTTTTTTTTTGGTACTAGAGATTGAACTCAGGGACACTCGACCACTGAGCCACATCCTCACCCCTATTTTGTGTTTTATATAGAGACAGTGTCTCACTGAGTTGCAATGCCTCGCCGTTGCTGAGGCTGGCTTTGAAATCGCAATTCTCCTGTCTCAGCCTCCCTCAGTGCTGGGACTGTAGGCTTGCACCACCACGCCTGGCTAAGACCAAAGGCTTTTAAAAAATTGTCAAAAAGCTAATCTTGCTTCCTAGCATCTACTATGGTTTCTTCTTCTAAAGGCTTAATTCTGTGAAAAAGTTCTTTTTATAATTTGTGTATCATTGTTTCCAAAAAAGTATTTGTAGCAAACCTCTCCAGCACAAATATGGTAAGATTATTAAATTAGAAATAATATAGATCACAAACCAGATGAAAGGAAGAATAAATTAGTATAGAGACAACTTTTAGTTACTTGGAGTCAGATGGGAGAGTTTTCAGAGTAATGATGGTTAAAAAGACACTGTTGAGACCTGGGGCAAGGCTCTCCATCAGTAACTGCTGCCTTTGACTACCCTTTTCCCCCTGTCCTCCTCCCCCTTGTCTCCTATGGGATTAGAAATATGTTGAGTTAACTCTGATAAATGTCTTTATTTGAAGTGAGTATGGGAACCTAAAGGAGCCCCTTCCCATAGAGGAGGGAAATTGCTAGACCTCTGCAATTTGTTAATCTCTATTGTTAATCTATAGACTCATTAACCTGTTCCTATATAATCAAGAAAACTGTTCCTATATAATCAAGGTGTCCAGGCTGAGGTAAAAGATAAGGGAAAGGAGAGGTAAAAGAGAGTTTGATTTACAGTATAGCTTGTAGTATGGATGTGGAAGTTTTCTGAAGTACTAATGAATTCACATGCTCATTTGCTCAATTATATACCTCATATACTAATAGGAACATGCAATTAAATGGATTAAGACTGTTATAATGTTTGACCCAGTATTAAACATGGCTCAAGATTCTGATAAATTAAGCATTGAGGAATATACTGATTGTGTTGATAGCTGTCAAGGGGGTCCTAAACATCAGGGAAGCCAGAGATTTAGGGTTGATGGGGAAACTGGCAGGAATTACAGAGAAATAGGGTGGCAGTGGGACACTGATGGCAGAGAAAGGACTGCCAAATAGTTATTGGCCTGTGGGTTCAAGTGGTTTTCAATTCTGCAGTCTGATCTTGGAAGTTCTAGGACCTCCAGGACCTTTATGATGTGAAAAACAGCTTTAAAAAAAGAATATGTAAATTTCAGTTTTTTGCCCCAAACTTAAACTTATTGAACATTAATTTTCAAGAATACAAGGGATGGAATCCGAGTTCCAGAGGAGTTGTGCTTCTATGTGGTCATCCACTGAAAGAACTGAATAGGAATTATGGTTCTTCTTTTTATTTCAAAAACCTTCTATTTCATGTGTGAAAGAAGTTGACACATTTTTCCCATTATCACTTGATAGGATATCATCTAAAGTAGCTTAACATTGAAAATTGTACCTCTTGGTACTTCAATTTGGTTATATTCTTGTGAGTTTTCAATGAGCAATAATTGTTCTTTCTTGCCTAAAGAGCTGTTTGCCTCCTATGTATGAATAATATAGACCATTAGAGGAATCATTAGCTAGCTAGATTCTTATTAATCAGTGAATATGGTTTTTTAAAGCTTCATTATATTGCCTATTCCATTTTGTTAGTTTCTACCAACTAAACTATGTTTTCAGAGATGTTCTTTTTTTAGGATGAAGGGTTTTGATTCCTGCAATTATGAATATTATTAAGTACAAATTTACATGTAGAGAAGATGGAAACCAATCTGTGGGTCTTCTAACCTCCTTTAATCAGCCAGTTTTTCTCTAAAAGCTTTCCCTGTATATTTCTTCATGGAATAACAGTACTTAATCCAACAGCTCAAATTAGAAAAGTGATTGGAACAAGAGAAAAATAGGACGAACATATTTTCAATCTCCACCAGGGGGACCTATTGCTGCAACTAAAAATTTGTATCTGAGAAAGAACATGCATTTTTCAAGACAGTAGTTACATTATACTATTATAGTTTTTATTTTTAAAGTTTGAATTTATAATAAAGGCACTTATATAATAATTATATTTCATGTTATAATTTATATTAAATATAATTGAAATCTAAAAGATAAATAAGGTGATATCTTGATTTGTTAACAATAATAAGCTTTTTAAGTAGAATGACTATGAGATGAAACTATAAATTCAGTTTGTGAGAATGATTTGTATTTCACATATACATAGGATTGCCTACAGAAACCAGGAAAGAAAATAATTTTCATAAAGCACATTTTTTCATATTTTTTATTGGTACATTATAGTTGTAAATAATGTTGGGGATTGTTGCATATTTGTACATGCACACAACAAATCAAATAATTTGGCCAATATAATTCCCTAGTATATCCCTTTTCCTCCCTCCTCTTTCCTCCTCCTGGTGGTCTCTTTCCTCTACTCTATTGATCTTTTTGATTTTCATGAGATTCCCTTCATTGTTCTTTTCTTTTTTCCTCTCTAGCTTCCACACATGAGAGAAAACATATGACCCTCAACCTTCAGAGTTTGTTTTATCTCACTTGACATAATGTTCTCAAGTGCCATCTATTTTCCTGCAAATGACATAATTTCATTTTTCTTTGTGGTTGAATATAATTCTGTTGTGTATATTCCTCTTTCCTTATCCATTCATCCACTGATTGACAACTAGATTGGTTTCATATTTTGGCTACACATGTTTCTAAATTTGGCTAATTCAGTGTGTTATTCCCTTCTGGATTTTATTTGAGATTTAAAGGCTTACAGATTTTCTGAAAATTTTTCATACTATAATATTTATAAGCACAAAATGGTAAGTTCTGTAATCACAGAATAAGTAAATCTTTTTGCCTCATTTCTGATTGCAACGACTTTTTTTGTACTTTCAGATTATGTATACATTCTTATCATTAGGTACTATTCTGTTTATTTATGCTCATATCTCTTAAGAGTCCTTAATTTTTTATGGTTCAAATATTCTCCTTCTAAGAGCTATAATTTTCTTTGTTGTAGATATTTTTTTTTACCCGATTCATGTGACTACCTCCTTCCTGATTTCATTGATTATAAGTGTTTAGGTTAATGGTTCTCAGTAGTGAACAGTTTGTAAGCACTGTGGGACTGATGTCACTATTCCCATTTTTCAGATAAGGAAATAGAGATTGAGAATGATTACATTCTTTGGCTAATATAATATTTTATGCCTTGTGATTCTAAGCCCAATATTCTTTCTAAAATACTCAGTTGATTTTAACATATCCCAGACATGGACTAACCATTATTCCAAGCATATTTCCTTAGCCTAAACTAGTGACCTCATAATTTGAGTGTCAGTAGGCATTCTGTCAAGGACATGCTCTTCTGTATAAGAAATACTTTGCTCTGGGTAGCTTATTTGGATAATTTTCATTGTCCTTCATATCAACACATGGTATTTTAGGTGTAGCAAGAGCTATTTTTTATATACTGTAATTGTATGTTTGACTCAACAATGTTGTAGTAATGTCTTTGAACTTCTGCTTACACATACACACATGTGCAGGCACACACAGAGAAAACTTTCCAAAGAAAAGAATTCTAGAATATAAAGAATGATTACAGTACTCTAATTGTTTTTTAAAAAGAAGGAAGCTCAAGCATAATGAAATGAAGATGTATTTTAGACATACGAAGTTTTCTAACAAGAGAAATGCAAAATTAAAGTACATTGTATACCACTTTCACCTATTAAATTATTTTTATGAATTACTCTGTTAAATGCTAGAAAGCAGGGGAAATAAATAAGCCAGACATTCTTCTACTACTTGGCTAAAAATTGGTACAACTTCCATGTAGGACAATTGGCAGTATCTATCAACATTGGCAATATCATTGATAGATATTGGATATAATAAATAGAATACTGTATAGCTATTAAAAGGACAACTAAGGAATGGGGTTGTAGCTCAGTGGCAGAGCACTTGCCCAGCATGTGTGAGGCACTGGGTTCCTCCTTAGCACCATATAAAAATAAATAAAGGTATTCTGCCCATCTACAACTATATATTTTTTAAAAAAGGACAACTAAGTTCTATTCTTTTTTTAAAAAAAATATTTATTTTTTAGTTGTAGGTGGACAGAATGTCTTTATTCTGAATATCTTTATTTATCTTTACTTTTATGTGGTGCTGAGGATTGAACCCAGTGCCTCCCGCGTGCTAGGCGAGCACGCTACCACTGTGCCATAACCACAGTCCCCTAAGTTCTATTCTGATAAAGCACTTCAAGCAATATTAAATTAAATCTGAAAGTATAGAACAGTCTTACAATAAAATATCTTGTGTAAAAAGTGGGAACTAATCATATTTGTTTTTATATAGATGAAACTCTTGAAGGACACACAAAAGTCTGATAAAAGTGATTACTTGTTTAGTTAGCATTTGAGGGCAAAAGAGGCAACTGGATGACTGAGAGACAGGGGTGAGATAAAATATTTTCTCTAGAAGTATGAGAATATTCTATATATTTAAAATATGTACATGAGAGAGTGAGAAGAAAAGCGAATATGTAAGTCAGTGTTTAAGTAGACAAATATATCTTTGCTCCCTAAAATGACAGTAAAGAGATATTCTGAAAGCCAGATACCCACAAAACCAAAAGAATGAAATAGGCAGAAAAAGAAAAATTTTGGAAGCTAGAAAGCAGATGAATAAATAGTACTGACTCAGCAGACCTAGAAAGCCAAATTCTTTGCTGACAGTGGGAAAAGCTGAGATGCTTTCACACTGCAGACTATCCAAGAGTCTCAGGCATTTCCTGGTACCTCTGAAAATGGGTTTGATGGTAGGGCTAAAAATAGGAGAATTAGTTGAAAGCTTCTATATGAAGCAGTTATATAAATTCCCAGTTGCATATCCAGGCAACTTCCTTCCCACAACCTGATAGGCTTTTAGAGATCTGGTTTCCAAAGTGGATAAAACAAAACAAAACCCCAAACCGCTGGATTAAGATATACCACGAAGAGGAGTGGAAGAGGATGGAAATTTGCTGAAAACAAAGTGACTAACTGATCATTTGCATACTGAATATACAAACCCCCTCGCTGATGTCTTTTTCTATCATTTGGCGGCCACAGTGTTGATAATCCAGTCTAGGCAGGAGATGCTTCTTGATGAAATCTGGCCAGTCAAGAAAAAAGACCAATGAGGACTCCCTGTGGTAGAGAGAACTGTTCACAGGAGCTAGCTCACACTCGGAGCTTCAGAAAAACTTTAAGGTAACTCCTAAATATGAAAAACAAAAGATTACCAAGTAACTGAGAAAAACTTTTCATGTGGGACAAAGAACATAGAGGATGCTGTGTTGTACTTCCAAGATCCATCTTCTCTGTCCTCTGCTGTGGGCTTACAGCTGAGTGGCTAAAATGTGCTACCTTGTCCAAGTTTACATCCATTCCTCATGAGCAGCCAAATTCAATACCTATATGAGATGTAAAGTAGAGATTGGGGACACAAAATTTTGCCTTCATTGGGAACAACTCTAAAGGTCCGTCCCATTACAAACCCCTTATTTCCACCACCAAGACTAGTTATTGCAATTGTATTATAGTTCAGCTTTTTGGTTGGCCCAATCCTGTGTCCTCACTTAAAGGCATTGTTCCCAGGAACACTTCCTAATTAGCTACCTGCATCTCAGGTGGTCTCAGGAACTCTTCCTTACCCATGACAAAATCCAAAGCAAATAAATAGGAAAAAAAAATGGTAAGAAAAAGATGAAGACTATCCAAGAAAAAAGTAATAATGATGTTCTATATTGCTTGACTATAAAAAGCACTCATAAAAGGTAAGCACAATATTGATCTAACTAAAATTTATGAAAAATATTGGGAAGATGAGGAATGCACGTGTGTGTGTGTGTGTGTGTGTGTGTGCTAGAATTGGAAAGACAACTGAATGCTTTCATGGTTAAAAGTTACAACATAAGAATGGAGTGTATTTTCATATTAAGAACATGAAGGTGGAGTCCAGACTGCCTAAGTTTGGCTTATTGGGCAGTGGCTTTCTAATAGTATGATCTTGAGAAAATCATTTGACCTCTCTGAGTCTCTGCACACATCAGTAAAATGGGGATAATATCAGTATACAACTTACAGGGATAGTGCCAAAATACATATTAGAAGGTTATTGTAAGGACACTATATGAGTAAGATTAGGACAACACTGTACTGCTATATAATAACCACTATCTAAATATTATCCATTTATATTGTCTGTTATAGATTGAATTGTGTCCCCCTGCACTGCATCACATGCCATTCTTAAATCAACTAGCAGAGTAATGGAATCACAATGTTTGGCCTCATCCAAATTGTATTTCACACTCTGAAATTAGAGCAGGCTCAGGCATCTCTGAACACACCTCCAACCCATACCAGAACAAAGTCTTGATTATGTCAGTAAGGAATCAAGGAGGAGAAGGACAAAAGCCATAGTGTAGGGAAGAAGAAACACATTTTAGAGACAGTTCTCTTCAGATAGGAAGGGAAAATAGAAAATTCTTTCATTGGGAGGAGGAGAGAGAGAAAAGGAGGGATCAGAGATGAATGTTCTTGCTCTCCACTTTGATTTAAGCCTGGGAAGGAGCATTGTACACCAGGTTGGAGGTGATACAGATACTCAGATTACTAGAAGGGAACTTTAAATTCTGGCTCCTAGTATAAAGCCTGGATAGTTGTCTTTTAGGAAGTCCTGAAATCGGAATAAAGTCACAACCAATATGTCATCATGTAAAAAAGAAGATGGCTGAGGAATAGAGCTAGATGAATGGATCTGGGATGGTGTTTGATTCGTATGCTATCTGAAGTTCTGGCAGAAGGTAGACTGTAGGTCTGGAGACTGTGGCAGAGAGAGGCCAAGACCTTCCCAGGCTGTTTCTGAGAGAATTGAAAAATATGCTGGGCCATAAGGGAGCCTCTCTGTTGCCACTGCCTGAGGATTTGACAGCTTCACCCTACACACTCTCAGGAAGTGGAAAAAAGGAAGGAAAGTGAAAAACAGTCCTGTTGAGGACTTTGAACTTCGCATTGACTGATTATAGTTTTAGATGCAAATAGACTGAATTACCTTTAATTGACAGGTTTCTGTTCCACTGGAATGGGGCCCCAGAATAAGAGGTCAGTTACAGAGAAAAAATATCATTTTTCCTCAACTTAAATATATGAGCCGGGCGTGGTGGCGCACGCCTGTAATCCCAGCATTTAGGGAGGCTGAGACAGGAGAATCGTGAGTTCAAAGCCAGCCTCAGCAATGGCGAGGTACTAAGCAACTCAGTGAGACCCTGTCTCTACATAAAACACAAAATATGGCTGGGATGTGGCTCAGTGTGGAGTGCCCCTGAGTTCAATCCCCAGTACCAAAAAAAAAAAGAAATTTAGCCTCAATATATTTTACATATTTCACTGTTATCTTCCTTTTTCACCTTTTGGAGGAAATCATGGGAAAGTGGAAAAGGAAGTGTGAAGATGAAAATGTATGGGGCCCTTTTGAGAAATATCTAATGTTAGATTTATATGTTTTCAGAAAAACATCATGTAGCATTATGTAAAGATATATAAAATTATTTAGCTAACTCCTTTTCCTCTAAAACATTAATACGGTTCATGAAACAATTTTTCTTATAAATTAACCAAGTATGATCTCGTTTGACTGGATTTGAAGAAATGCATGCCTTAGGGCTGGGATTGTGGCTCAGGGGGTAGAGCGCTTGCCTAGCATGTGTGAGGCATTGGGTTCCATCCACAGCACCACATAAAACAACAACAACAACAGCAGCAACTAAATAAACAAAATAAAGGCATTGTGTCCATCTATAACTAAAAATAAAAAAATGCATGCCTTAAACGTTTTTTTGTATTATGTAATGATAACTATGATTCACTACACAAACAAGCTACCAGGTTACTTATTTATTTTGTTTACATTATGTTTTCTCTTTACTACATATGTTTAACCAGGTGGAAAACAACAGAAAATTTCCATTTTTTAAAACAAATATAACCTGGTCAGGAATCAAATTTACATTCTAATTGCATAAAAATAAATAATAATAAGAAATGTTTATGTTACAGCTAGCATCCAGTTAAAACTCAACACATGCATAACAATAATAAGAAAATTTGTTGGCCAAAATGTTGTAATAGCTACTAAAAATACAGGAATAAATTTTATTATACAGACAGAAAAAAACAGACATACAGTGTGTATTTGAGGCACATGTATCATTTGAACAGGCGCCAGAGTTATATAGCTAAAGATTAAAGTGTGATTTAGAGATATGTTCTATTCCGTATGCACGTGCGTTGCCTCCATTAGCATTAATAGAATTTGCATGCACACAGTTAGGGGAGAGAACTGAAATTTGTTGAAAGGCAAAATGATTTTTAACTTTGTCTATAATTCCAGGAGCGTGGGATTGTATTATTAAAAGCTCTGTGAAAGGCCTTAATTTAGGAACTGAGATATAGAAGCTCTATATCAAACCACTACATGTATACTTCCTTTGTATTATTAGAGAAAAGTGAGCCAGGAAAGCCAAAGGATTTGTCAAAAGCTGTTCTGGGATTATGATACTGTGTAGAAATGGGGAACAGTATCTGCATTTTGAATGTGGATTAATTTGTGGAATATGAACAATTTTTAATGTGGGACAAAATGTGATTGATGTCATTGTTATGGACAGAGGTACTTGCACCACACACATACACACACTCAAAGTTGTTTTCATCTATGCACATCTGTCCTCTATCTAAGCTTTAGGAAAAAATGTTTTTAGCCTATTGAGTGCATTTCTTTTTCTTGCTGCAAAATTATCAAATAAACTGTTAAATCCTAAGTCCCAGGAAAAGCTTTTGTAAAATGAGAGGAAAAACAAATTAGTCTCTTTCCATCTACTATTTCCTAGGAAATGGCTATTTTTATCTATCCTTTTATCTATCCTTTCATCTATCCTTTTAGTCAGTTTCAAGAAGAAATATATAAGTTAAATAATGAATCAAACCAAGATGGCAACAAGTGATAGACAACTTTCTATAGGAATAATTGTAGCTGAAAGTACTATTTATTTTGAAAAGCCCTTGGGCAATGTATTCATTCATTCACTTTGCACATTCGTGGTGAATGTCTACTATGTGCCTGTCATTTTTCTGGCCCTATTGACCTAGAGGCAAATAAGATAAAGTTCCTAACCTCATGGATTTTACAGGTGAGCAACATACATTAAGAACTCTATCAAAGTATATAATTTTTGATTTAGTTATTACATTTTTAAATTAATTTAATCTTACAAATACTTGTAGATTTAAGATTGATATATAGATTTAAATTTCCATCACATCATTATTTATAATGCTGAGAAAGTATGGTTTCCTTAAATGTATAGTAGGAGAATGTCACGGATCAAATACCTATGTATTTTTGCATATATATATGTATTATTGCATATATGTGTGTGTATATATATGAATATATCTACATTCCTATGTAAATATTTAATTTTAGTTTTGTTTTTGCAGTGCTGGAGATTGAACCCTGGGCCTTTGGCATATTAGGCAAGCACCAGTCCCAGAATATATTTTGAATTTTCTACAAATGGACATCTCTAGGTGGGGAAATTTGGAGTACTTTCAATTGTCTTGCTTTTCTTCCCTGTCTGAAGTTCTAGAGCACACATTGCTTTTAAAATTAGAAACATCGCTTTGGGAAGTATGGCCATTTTGATAATATTGATTCTGCCTATCCAGGAACATGGGAGATTATTCCATCTTCTTAGGTCTTCTTCAATTTCTTTCTTCAGTGTCTTGTAGTTTGCATTGTAGAGATCTTTCACCTCTTTTGTTAAATTGATTCCCAAATATTTTATTTTTTTTGAGGCTATTGTGAATGGGATAGTTTTCCTAATTTCTCTTTCAGAGGGTTTATCACTGATGTATAGAAATGCAATTGATTTGTGGGTGTTGATTTTATATCCTGCTATTTTGCTGAATTCATTTATTAGTTCTAAAAGTTTTCTGGTAGAAT
>PVHX01008180.1:0-22349 GCA_004024805.1 Geosciurus inauris | reverse complement strand
CAGGACTATGTTGAATAGCAGTGGTGATAGAGGGCATCCCTGTCTAGTTCCTGTTTTCAGAGGGAATGATTCCAATTTTTCTCCATTTAGAATGATGTTGGCCTTGGGTTTAGCATAGATAGCTTTTACAAAGTTGAGGTATGTTCCTTCTATCCCAAGTTTTTCTAGTGTTTTGAGCATAAAACGGTGTTGTATTTTGTCAAATGCCTTCTCTGCATCAATTGATAAAATCATGTGATTCTTATCTTTAAGTCTATTGATGTAATGTATTACATTGATTGATTTCCGTATGTTGAACCAACCTTGCATCCCTGGGATAAACCCCACTTGATCATGGTGCACTATTTTTTTGATATGTTTTTGTATGCGATTTGCCAGAATTTTATTGAGAAAAAAAAATTAGAAACATTTTAAGTGTCTTTCAACATGAACATGTAAAATTGATAGACTTTGGTTGTGGAAAATATTTGTGAAAAGCTAGGGCTCACTATTTCCCTCCCTTACACAAATCTTCTTACCCTGATTTTGGAAAGGTTGTCAGTTCCTGTGCCAGAATCCCTCAGTGGATTCTTCTGTATCTTGGATGTAAGATAGGTCAGATGTGTTTCAGGTAGTATGTTTGTTTGAGCCAGACTTGAGCCATAAGTGAGAAAAAACTACAGAGAGAGAGCTGAAGTGCTTTCCTACTTCTTACCAAGAAATGTGAGTTGTAAGGTGCCCAAGTGTAAAATGTCACAGAGAATTCACAGATATTCATGGGTATTCACATTCTACTTCCAAGCATGTGGAAGGATTGAACATTGTTCACCTCGGAAGTTAGATGGACTATGTCACAAGGTTGACTAGTGAGACCTGAGCAGAGGTACTGTGTCAACCAGAGGTAGGAGTGAGTTCAAGTGAGGAACCTGTGTGTTGTCTTTCAAAGTCCTGTTGTTGTGATGATCACAAAGCTCTGTTAAGATGGAACTTCTACCTGGAAGCTTGGTTTCTTAGTGATTTAAGATTTATGGTCCTGTGATCCACCTTGAGTATTTAGCATGGAGAAAATAAAAATTCATTGTATCAAGTTGCTATATTTTGGAGGTGCTTATAATCAAATCACGGTCTAGTCTTGTTGGACTGATACAAAAAGCAAAGCAAAAAATGATTTTTAGGTATCATAAGAGCATAGATTTTTATTCATAAATCATTTCCTATAGATTATTCTTACAAATAGTATTTTCCTTTACCTCAAATGGATATTATACACCAATGAAACAGAGTTATTTATCCTTAAAATCTCAAATAGTTTATTCTTTCTGTATCTACTTTTTATAGGGCTTTCTCGTTAGCTTTCTCTTTGGACCATTATTAGTCACATGCAGTTCACAAGACAGTGGAAAATGTTTTAGCAGGGCCTGTTGCCCATAATCAAGAGTGCCAAGAGAGGGGCAGAGAGCAGCCACAAAAGTGATCTAAAATAGGGTCATAGCTTTACATGTGGGTTGATACAGTCTTTGAAACCTTGGCCTTGGAGAAAAAAATGCTTACTGTTCTAATTTATTCTTTTGTTTACTAATTTTAATTAATTGATTAATGTTAAACTAGAAGTTTGTAAGTATAATTTTACTATTTTATAACCATGCTATAATATTTCAGGTAAGTTGTGACAAACTGAAGAACTTTTCTTTATTAACCTCTAAAGCATATATTATGAAGAAATGCTACACTCTTATGAAAAAAGATAATCATGAAGAATCTTTCTACAATCATAGTGTGTCTGATTTACTGCTTTCTCTGTAGATTGATTTTTTCCTTTTTTTAAAAAAATTTTTTTAGTTGTTGATGGATCTTTATTTTATTCATTTGTTATTTATATGTGGTGCTGAGGATCGAACCCAGAGCCTCACGCATGCTAGGCAAGCGCTCAACCACTGAGCCATAGCCCCAGCCCGATTTTTTTCCTTTTTCATGTGAACAATCTTCCCAAATTTCTGTTTTAGGTTTTGTGTGGCCTCAATTTTTTTGTGTGTATGTGTGTTTTTCTTTTCTTTTCTTTCTTTTTTTTAAAAATATTTTGTTTTTAGTTGTAGATGAACACAATATCTTTATTTATTTTATGTGGTGCTGAGGATCGAACCCAGTGCCTCACGTATGCGAGGCAAGCGCTCAACCGCTGAGCCATAGCCCCAGCCCCTCTTTTCTTTTTTTATACCCAGTCCTTTTTAGTTTTAATTTTGAGAGAGGGTCTTGCTAAGTTGCTTAGGGCTGCACTAAGTTGCTGAGGCTGGCCTCAAACTTGTGATCCTCTTGCCTCAGCCTCCTGAGTCACTGGGATTATAGGGATGTGCCACCATGCCCCTCTTTGTTGTGTTTTTCTTATGAATACAATTTTCTTATAGCAAAAGGATATATAAATCAGAATCTGCTAAAAGTAGCAACACATTGGTAAGGTATGGGAGGCTTCCATTGTAAAGTTTCTGGTCTTCTCCCTACAGAGTTAAGATACATCACCATTCTGACGCAAAGATGTGTAATAATATACCTAGAGTGTTGTCTACTAAGGAAGCTCACCCCAAAACCTGTGTCCAGAGTTTTTACTAGGGCTTCATTATGTATGCATGATTGATTGAATCATTAGCCACTGATTCAACTCAGTCTCCAGGTCCACTCTCTTTCCAGCTGGCCTCAAAGCCTGAACTCTCTAATCACATGGTAAGTCTTTGTAGAGGAGTCAGCCCCCATCCTGAGTTGCTTCTTTAGCACGAACTATCTAGACACCCACCATGAATCACCTTGTCAGCATAAGCTCTCAGAGGTCATTGGGAATAAAGAAGATATTCCTACAACTTGGGACAAAGGCCAACCAATTCTTTATGACACAGGACTTACCCTCCCCACTGTCCCTCTTTCATCAATACTACTTCTGATATTAATTCTTGGTAATTTCAATCGTGTATATATTCGCTTCTTTGACTATCTCTCCTTTAGTGATCTTATCTTACAATTTACCTTTAACCTTTAATTCCCATAATCATACTTTAGTTCTTGACCAGTAACTGCAACCTCTCCACAATTTAAGTTTTATGCACTCTACTTTCTGGCTATAACTTGCTATTTTTCTATCTTTCTCCCTCTAGTACCCTAACTTTAATAATCCTTTCATCCCACAAGGACCTCCAATCTATTGATTCTATCATTTCACTTCTCATCATCTTAATATCCTCTCTCCTTTCTTTACTTAGCTGACATCATCATGATTCTTTCTTTCACAAGCCCTTGACACCATTTCTTCTTTCTCAATTCATTGTTCTTGCTGAACCAGGATGACCTTCCTGGTTAAATCCAACATTTATTCTATTTGTTTCATGTCTGCCTCCTTGAAGCTGGATATGCTTAGTGAAAAACTCATGACCTTACCAACTGGTTTCATTTTAAATCCATGACCACAAACCTCATGTGGCACTGTAGTGATGCCAGGTAATCATGGTATGTATCCTTAGTCTAGGAGTGGGAGAGTGAATGTGTGACTATTTCACACGTTTTCCTCTCATATCATACTTTTGATATTTTCCCTTATTTTTCTCGGCTAATGAATTTTCTTCCTACTTTGTTGAAAATGTTTAAGAGAGCTTCTACAGAATCTCACAATAAAGTCTACTAGCATTTGTTTTTATCCCTATTGGAGACAAACTAGAATTGCTTAATCTGAAATACAGCTTCCTGGAAAAAGAATCTGATTGAAAAGCTTTGATCTAGCATCCATATTCAGCTCTATTAGTTGTAATAGATGGCACCAGTTCATTGAACAACATATAAACTGTCCGGACCCATCTCTTGATGGGGTGGAATTTTTTTTTAGGAGGAGGCTGATACCCTAGAAGGTGTACATAACAGGTAGAAGTTAGAACATGGTAGAGTGGCTTCTTCACTTAGTACTTTTTAAAAAGTTTTGTCTTAGGGTCTATTGAATCAGAATGATCCTGGAGTTTTACCCTAGATGTACATATTAAATTACAGTGGTATCCCTTGCAGTGGATCTTGCCAAGAATCTGCATTGTAGCAAGTTCTCCAAATGACTCTTCTATATAATAAAGTCTACTCTGCTTAGTGAAATTGACTTGGAGAGATTTCCAATGACAACTTTGATCTACAAGATGGATTTCCTTATTTATGATTAGTTAACCAAGGACTGTATTTAAACAATCTCCTAATTGTTCTGATTAATCAAAGCTTTATTTTAATGATTGATTAGTTTTAAAGATTCTGTTTGTAACTTTTCATCAGACAGTGAATGAGGATGAATATTTAATGACTGGTTTTTATGAGTCAGGCATTATGTTCCAAGTGAAGGGGTATATGGTGAATGATACACTCTAGAACCCAGGTCTCCTTACTTTTAGTACAGTGCTATTTGTGTTGAATTTGCTTTTCTAAGATTGAGTTTTGCCTTTATTCTCTATTTTTAGTTCTAATATAATTAAAACTTTAATTTTTTTGACTTTAGTGTTTTCAGAGCTTGTTAGGACTATTTCTTATTGTGGTACAGTAGAATGAACATTATCTTTGAAGTCAAATTGAATAAGAATTTCCTTTCTGGCATTTAATAGCTGAATGACTGAGCAAATTCAATAAGTTCTCTGGACCTCAAGCTCTTCATCTGCTAAATGGGGATAATACTGCCTACATTATAAGGGTGAAACAAAGAGATGCTTACTGTTTCCATTCAGTTTCTCTTATATATCTTTTAGCTAATTTTTGTTTGTCTATATTAATTTAACTTGACTAAAAGTATTTATCATGTTCAGTTTCCCATTTGTTTACATTTTTCTAATAGGCAGTTTGAAGATGATTAAAAGTGGTTTTTTTTTCTGATTAATTGGTTGTCCTTTCTGTTTATAATATATAATATTGATCTTTCTTCCATGTAAAAAAACATATATCAAGGTTGTAAATTAAAGAGAACTCTCTTACTCAAATCATCTTCCTCTTAATGTCCTTCATTAAGCAAGTGCCATGGTACATATTTCAGGAGGTGCTTGTGATCTTTGCCTTAAGGAATCTTAGATTTGTTAGTGGAAGAGACATCACAAACAAGCAGAAAGTTCAGTCAAGATAGATTGAATAACATCCTAAGCAATTGTAAGAGAGCTTCCCCAGGAACCTGAGTAGTTGTCAGGCCATCATCAGCATAAGTAAGTAGGGATGCAGCTCTCTGAAGAATAGTCAACTTTTTTTTTTGGTACTGGGGATTGAACTTAGGGGCACTAGACCACTGAGCCACATCCCCATCCCTATTTTGTGTTTTATTTAGAGACAGGGTCTCACTGAGTTGCTTAGCGCCTCGCTGTTGCTGAGGCTGGCTTTGAACTTGCGATTCTCCTGTCTCAGCCTCCCTAAGTGCTGGGATTACAGGCTTGAGCCACCGCGCCTGGCTAATAGTCAACTTTTATACAAAATAAAGGTTCCATCTGAAGCTAGCACTGGCAACAAAAATTACACTCCCCCTCCTATCTCCAGGGCAACCCATAAAGGGAAAATGAATGATGTCTATAATTATTTTCCAATCAATATTGCAAGGTTGTGAGATATAAAATGGGACCTTCTTTCTTAGTGCTGGAGATTATTCCTAAGAATAGGAATCAAGTATGCAATATTTAATCTTTATTTGTAATAGATATAATAGCCAAAGAGAGGAGGAATAAAATAATGAAGCAGATGAAGTATTTCCTTTTTCCCTATTATGGTATTAGAACATACGATATAAAACAATCACTTGTAGGATTACAGGAGTGGCACACCTGTAATCTCAGTAACTCAGGAGATTGAGGCAGAGGAATGCAAGTTTGAGGCCAACCTTGGCAATTTCGAAAGACACTATCTTAAAAAACAAAACAAAACAACAACAACAAAAGAAAAAAGAGTACAAAGGGCTGTGGGTGTAAGTTAGTGGGAAAGTACACCTGGGTTGAAGCCCCAGTACTGAAAAAAATATATAAACTAATCTGTGTTTTGATTCTAAATATCCTTCGACAACAGACCACATATGTAACAGTGGTCCCATAAGATTGCCTAGTTATGTCATAGCCATCTTAATTTCAGCACAATGCATTATCACATATTTGTGATGATACTGGTATAAACAAATCAACTGTGCTACAAGTCCTATGAAAGCATAGCACACAATTTTGTACAGCACATAATACTTTGTAATGACAATGACTGTTACTGATTTATGTATTTGCTGTACATATACATATATCGTTATTTTAGAGTGTTCTTCTATTTATTAAAAAAATAAGCTTATTATATCTGAGCGTGGTGGTGCACACCTGTAATTCCAGTGATTCAGGAGGCTGAGGCAGAAGGATTGCAAGTTTGACACCAGCCTTAGCAACTTAGCTAAGCCCTAAGAAACTTAGCAACCCTGTCTCAAAATTAAAAATAAAAAGGGCTGGGTATATGGCTCAGTGGTTAAGAGACCCTGTGTTCAATCTCTGGTGTAAAAAAACAAAAACAAAACCAAAACTTATTATAATTCAGTATACTATGTTACACAGGCAACAGCCTCATGTGTTTTGTATTTGCCTTGTCTCTTGATCGCATGATTTTCTCTTTTTCTTGATTTAATTCCATGTTCTTTTGTTTATCATGGCCCCAGGAGCAATAGGCGATACCATAATTATGCAATGCAACCTTTACCATTTAGGTTTTTGCAAGTGCATACTGTTATGTCCACACAAGGATGATATCCCCCAATGATTCATTTCTCAGAGTGGGACATTTCTCAGAAGGTAGCCCCATCATTAAGCAAGGGATGAATTGTTTAAATTATTGCACATTGACTATGCCTGCTATTTCCCTCCATGTTCTCCCTTACCACTAGTTTATTTTTTCAATCTCACATATTTGCCATGTTCTTTATTTTACTTATGTTTTGTAAGATTTGTATGCATATGTTAGTAGAAACTATAGCTCAACATTACCTCTACAAGACCAGAGAGATATGAGAAAGGATTAAACTATAAATATTTATTACCACAAGAGGGTGTGATTTGTAGCAGGATGAGAGCAAAAAGGGAATTATTAACTTTAAAAACAAAAAAGCTATTGTTTGACTTGTTAAAGTAAATGAGGATTTCATGTAATTGTATTTATTTAAATGAAAGAAAAGAGAACAAGACAAAAGCAAATAAAATAATCTCATAAAATAAACAGGAATTACTCAAAGGAGACCTTCCTACCAGATTGAGTCTATTCACTCTTGGGTTGTGGCAGGTATTAAGAGAGGGCATTGGAAATTATCATGAAAATCATCTCGGAGAATTTCGGACATACACTTCCTCGTCCAGCCTTCCTATTCTCACCTCAAGTCATGAGCTACTGCTTAGAGAGCAAATAACCCTTCTTGGTTTATTGGTTAATATGCACTATAAATGGAACACAGAGGGGAGTGTTTCTCCATACTTGTAAGTAGCTGCCTGGAGGAAGTGACTTCTTAGCAGAAGGGATCTTTATTGTGAGTAGGAATTAACCAGCTGATGGGGGAAGAAAGGAATGTGGGTGAACTTTCCTGACATACACACCTCTGCACAGCAAGACCTTCAAGTGAGGAAAAGAGAGCCAAGCAGATTTGGGAATGGCAAAATGTTTAGTACAATTGATGTACAGACTTCATGTATGCACTCATAGATGTGGGGAAGTGAGAGGAGCAGAGGGAAATGTGTTTCAAGAGACCTTATGAGAAGTTTAGACTTCATCCAGAGATCAAAGGAGACATTATAAAGTTTTAAGCAGAGCAGTGTTATGATCATGTTTTTTATTGTGGGAGTGACAACAGAATGTTTCCAAAGAACTTGAGGTTTGTCCTCAGAGTATTAGACTATGTTGTATGCATAGAAGTATGCTAAATCAAGTAAAACTAAGAATGATAACTAGGTTAAGAACTGACTTATCTTAAAGAAAGTGGTCATCAATGATGACAAGACAGAAATGGGGGTAACTTACAAGAAGCCTTTGGCTGCTTTGTTGCTTAAATCAATCCTCTTCTGAGAAAAGGAGCTGCTCTTGGTGTGCCAGGATTTTCCAGTTGAATTTGAAGAGCACATGTTGCAATGTGCAGCCATCACACCCATACTGTTTATAGTTTACATTAACATGACTTTACTATTAAAGTAAAGTAATGTAATAGTATTATAGTAAATACTATTAAAGTGAGCTCCTCTCACTTCCCCACATCTATGAGTGCATACATGAAGTAGCTTCATTAATATGACTTTGTTATCCCACAGTCTTCATCAATTTGATATTATTATTTCAGAAAATTATTGCCTAGGAAGATGCAGTTGCCAAGAACTTTATTATTTGTTTCAGAAAGTTCCTGAAAATCCACTTAAGCAAATATTAGACTATTCCAATTAAGGTAGCAGTGAGCAGCTTGTTTACTCTCCAAAAATTGCCTCTAAACTCTTCAAAACTCTCCCTTCTTCATTTCTACCATTCTAAATTAATAATCACAAATTTACTCAATCATAATCAAGCTGCTCTTCCCATAGCAAAAGATTCACCCTAAGACAAATCTGTCCACTCTCATAGATATCGTCTTTTTCCTTCCTCTTCTGAGTCAACACCAACATTCCTGTCAAGGAAGTGGCCACTCTCATTGTGACATTTGGTAAACTCAGGTTTGTTTTATGAAGAGATTAGTGATGTTTTCAGGTAGTAAAGGACCTATAAGAGTAATTTCTTATTTTATCTTCTGCATTTTGACCCATAGTTTCAAACCACAGGCCCAAATTCATAGTCCAAGCATATCTCGCTTAACTTTCAGATTTGTTCTCTTTCTTTCAATCTGACACATGGCATTTATTTACAGCTAGAGAGCCTTAAGAAATGTCACTTGTGGATCAGTCAAAATTATTGTTTTTCTAATTACTGAGTCTGGAAATCTATTATGATTACAGGAATAAGTAAGTGAACTGTGATTCCCAGCCAATCAGCCTACATCAACCAAGAAAGACTTTTGAAAAAAAGCTATATAGATTTTATGTAAATTTGGTATTTATGAGCACCAAACTTTTAGCACTGACATCTGCCTGAGAAGAAACTTCATTTACAGCAGTGGCAGAAATGAAGTTCACTGTGAACTAGTTTTGGATACCATATGCTTTAACAAGCTGAAGAGGAGGGGGAAAGAGGCATTTTAAAAACAGATTTTTCTTGCTCTCACTGTGGATGATGTTGCATGACAACATTGTGACATCATAACTTATGCGGTTTTACTTGCTGTTGAACCAATATAGAGAGCATGGGGAGTGTAACAGCACCTTGGATGTGCAGGGCGCTTTCCTTCCATGGAATTTAAGGCACTTCACAGGCATTTTCTTTCTAAACCTCACAACATCTCTCTAAGGTATTGCCAAACTGGAGACAAATTTCACAGTTTAATCATGTGGAATACATTGGTAAATATAGATGTGCCTTTTAGAAAGTTGCTTTAAAGTGTATTTTGCAGCTCACAAGACGTTTCTCAGGGTGTAAACCAGTGGTGTAATGTAAAGCTTTTGGCCCTCCCCCATGTGAGCTGGGAGGATAGACGTGTTTGGCACGGGAGGGAGGGAAGGTAGCGCGGGCGGCAGGCTTGCTGTTTGCTTACTTGTCCTTCCAGTCTCTTCAGTCTCTTCAGTCTCTTCAAGTCTTCAAGGCTATACAGGGGTGCCTCTTGTACCTCCCTCTCATTCTTTCCAGCACCAAAAAAAGAAGACTGAGTTATAAAACTTGATTTGTCATTAAAATTCTGGTTAGATTTTCAGGACCAAACAAAAAATCCTATTTTACTCTCAAGCCTGTTGACTCTAATCCAGGCAATGAAACCAGTAGTTATGATGTAGTTTTAGTGGAAAATGGGGTCTTTTGATGGGAGTGTGGTAGCATAGCAGATTTGCCAGTTGCTTGTCCTAATTTCTCCAAATCCACAGTGAAAGGGAATGGGACCATTCTCAGAATAGTTCTCCCTCACAGACACTAACCTTTTCCTTCCAAGACCCCCACTTCTCCCAATTTCTTAGAAAAGATTATTTGATGGAGAGCAGAGACCTGGACTGAATCCTAGCTGTGCCATGCAGTAGCTTGTGAGGGTGCCTGAGTGAGTTGATCAACCTCCCTGAATTTGGGTTTCCCCATTTGTAGTTTATAGATAATACTTAACTCTCCAACTTTAAAGTGAAGATTAAATAACATAATGTGTGTTATAAATTCTAAAGTGCTTATCCAGGTGAAAGGTTTTTCTTTTGTCATTTTTTTTTGTTTTGTTTTCAGTACAGGAGAGGAGTCCAGTAGATAAAAATGAGGCCAATCAGAAACAGTTTGGTAGTCCAGTTTTCTGAGGATGACTTAGCCTTTGGTTACTATCCAAATGAGGATACTTTTGATAGTGAAAAAAAAAAATGGAGTGTTTAATAATTGCTTCAGGACAACAACAGACATATAAAGTAGGGCTGTCTGAGGCAAACCAGAATATATACTCAACTTACATATCAGAATCTTTGAGTGAAAGTGCTAGAGCCTAATTTTACATGGTATTGTAGATAGGGATGTTTGCATTTTATGAATAAATGTAATGAATTAAAATGCTTGCATTTTATAAGCATCATTTATTGCTCACACATCACTTGAACTTGTAGATGCATCTCCTATTTTTATCATTCCTTGTATAGCTTGTATTTCCCAAAATGTGGCATTGGAAAATTGATGGTAGAGGAGACTATGTTAACTAATATACAGCAAAAATTTATTTTAAAACCATCATGTCAAATCCATAATTTTGGATGTAAAATAGTTTTATTTTAAAATAAATTTGTTTAGGCAAAATTTTGAAGGGATTAAAAGAAAATAGGCAAACCTTAACTATAATTGAATTACAGATATGTAAAAGTTGACCTGGGATGACTGTTATGTGGGAAACTTACTTGATAAAATATAGCCAGACACAATAATACATTGCCTTTTATTCCAAGTAAAGTGCTCTGCCAGGGATGGAGACAAGTACCTGATAGTGGCTCCAGGGAAGGAAATAGAAATGGAGTAATAGAAGCTGAAAATCAGCCATGGGTACAGTTCCTCATTAAGTTCTGAGTCTGACTATCATTTTTGTACATTGTTAATGTAAACTATGTATGAAGTATGACAAAATTTGGCAAAATTCTATACTTACTCAGATTGATTCTTTGTACGGATATTTTATGCATGTTGTTTCTTTGAAAGACATGATTTAGGACAGGGTAAGCTAGTCTTGTCTTGAGAATTTCATAAAATAAATACTTCTCAAACTCTTTGATGAGTTCATTTAATTCCCAATAATCAGAGAGTTCTTCCTCATTCTGACTCTTGTTCCTTTTACTTTATGAGCAGTTCCCAAAGAAACAGAAAAATGGGAAAGATTTTGCTGTTCTCCTCTCTGTATCTGGTTAGAGACAAGGACAGCAGTGACCTTTCTAATCCTCATCTTCTTTTGTTTATACTCATTTTTTTTTTGTTTGTGATTTCTGTCAGTGGAAAACACAAGCTCTTCTTGTTTTTGTTTGTTTGCTTGAAATGGAGATAACTTAGACAATGTATCAAGATACTTATATGAATGATCTGAAAGTTATTAGCAGTTATACCCTTTCCTAAGACACATAAGAATATTTGAGGGATAGTCATTTATAGATAACTGTGTGCAATAGAGTTCAGGGTTTGTAAAGGTTTACAAGTATTTATGTATGATTTTATGGGTTTTCTTTTTTCCAGAGTTTTATTTTTTTATTTTTTTTCCTTGTGGAACTTTGAAAAATGAAGAGAATTAAGTTGTTTCTAAAAAGCCAAAGCAGCCTGCCATCTCTTTTTCTTTTCTGGGCTACGGTCCAATTTGCACAGCAGTTGCAAAGAAAAAGCAAACGCATCACTAGATTCAGCGAGAAATATTGTAACAGTATGTAATCTCTGTCAAGATAAAATTGCTTTGTGATTTACATTACAATAAATCCTGACCTTTAAGTGCTGCAGACTAAGCTAATCTGTGAAGTACTTTATTCCAACACTGAATCAGCGAGTGCAGCTCAACCAAAGTGACTGTATTAGTCCCACGGTGGTGTGGTTAAAGAGCCTATATATATCGAAGCAGATTACAGAGCATTGTTCTATGTGTACTATAATAAGTAGAATAATTGAAATATTCAGTCTGTTTCATCACTGCAAAATAATAGAATTATTTTAACCTCCCTTTTGTTTGCCTATTATAGGAATTACAAGTAGCTACATTTAAATATCATTAAGGTTTGATTTAGATTGATTAGAACAAGGAAATTCAGAATTAAGGTTAAAATACCACATGACATTTCAGCCTTAATTCACTTCTTGGGGCGGTTATTTCTTTTCTTTTTTCTTTCTGTCTCTGTTTTTTTTTTTTTGGTAAAATATTTAAGATGTCATGTTCCCAGGACCAATTTTGAGTATTTGGCTTTTTGTCTGTCCAGGTCAAGGATTAGGCTCATCCATCACTAGAAAATGAAATGCTCTGAACATATTATGAATTTTAAAAATAATTAGACTTTATCAGATTTAGGAGACTTAAAGCCATTATTTCTTCAAGTTTTTTCTCTTCCTCTCTCTTTTCTTTTCCTTGGACTTTTTAAAATTTTTTTTTAGTTGTCGATGAACACAGTAGCTTTACTTTATTTATTTATTTTTTATGTGGTGCTGAGGATTGATCACCAGTGCTTCACACGTGCGAGGCAAGTGCTCTACCACTGAGTTACAGTCCTAGCCCTCCCTTGGATTTTGATTACACACGTATTAGACAACTTGATAGAGTCCCCAAATAACAGGTATTTCCCCCAGTCTTTTATTTTTCTCTATCCTTCAGTTTTGATAGTTTGTGTTGCATGTCTTCAAATTCATGAATTTATTTTTCTTTTTTTTTTATAGTGCCTAGTCTGCTGTTAGTCACATGTATTATATTTTAGTTTCAGGTACTCAAGTTTTCATCTCAGAGAAGTTTCATTTTTTAAAAAAAATCTTCCTTTTCTCTTTCCATATTCATCTCTGCTCATTCCATCAGCTCTGTTGTGAGCATCTGTTTGTGCCTACTGATTATTAATTGGATACTAGACATTGCATTTTTAAAAATTTTTTTTAAGTTGTTGATGGACCTTTATTTTTTTCATTTATTTATATGTGGTAACTGAGAATTGCACCCAGTGCCTCACGCATGCTAGGCAAGTGCTCTACCACTGAGCTACAACTCCAGTCCTAGACATTGCATTTTTGTGTTTGTGTTTTAGAATTTTTTTTGTGTTCCTTTACAGAATGCTGGACCTTGTCCTGGCATACAGTTAAGTTCTTAGGAGTCAGATTCTTTTGAGGCTTGTTTTTAAATGCTGTCAGGCAGATCCACAGCAGTGTTTAGTTGAGGGCTAATTTGGCACCACTATTAAGGACTCATCTGAAGACTCTTCATAGCACTAGTGTATTATGAGACCTCTCCACTCTGGCTGGTAGGAACATGGATTGTTTCCATCCCTGTAGGAGCTGTGTGAGCTGATTGGACTACTGCTTCTGCTTCTTCTTTATTTGCCTAGAGTTACTTTCTTCTCTCACATGCATTTATCAGAGCTCCATCAAAAATCCAAGAGGAGCACTGCGGATCTCTGAGAATTCCTGTGGACCTCCCTCCTTTCTGGTACTTTGCACGCAAATTCTAGCTGTCTTGGTCTCACTGAATCCAACCACTGTCTTTTCTACTCCGAGGGACCACAGGGCTTAGTCTGGGTTCTATGCCCTTCCCTGAGAAGAGGAAATTGAGTTAAGATAGTAAGCTTCACCAGTGGTGGAGCTCATATTGTTTGTTTCTCTTTTCTTAGGGAATCACACTCCCGTGCCATCTGTTGAACATCTGAAAACAATTGTTTCTAGCATTTTTATCAAGTTATCTCATTGTTTAAGGTGGAAGTTAACTGGAATCTAAAATGTATTTTAAGATTTTTAAAAAATATATATTTATTTTTATTTATTATTTTTACGTGGTGCTGAGGATCAAACCCAGTGCCTCCTGCATGCAAGGCAAGGGCTCTGCCACTGAACTACAATCCCAGCCCCAAGATTTTTATTTAATTACAGTCTCATGTTGTTTAATGAGGGTGATGTGTCTGAGAATGTTATTAGGCAATTTCATCATTGTGCTAACATCATAGAGTGTACTTACATATTCTAAGACAGCTACAAAATCACTGGTGGTATCATCTCATGGCAGCACCATCATATACTCCATCTGTCATTTACTGAAACATCACTATGTGGTACATCTCCGTGTTTGCTCCATCTTCTTCCCAGGATGTTTCTGGAGACAGCACAGCAAAGTAGGTGATAAGAAAGTTATTCAAACAAGTTTTTTTTTTTTAAATGTTTATTTTTTAGTTGTAGGTGACAGAATATCTTTATTTTATTTTTATGTGGTGCTGAGGATCGAACCCAGTGCCTTATGCGTGCTAGGCGAGCACGCTACCACTGCGCCATAATCCCAGCCCCCAGACAAGTTTTGGACACAACAAACTATACTAATTGTTCGTGCTCATTGTGCAATCACAAATCAATATAAAGATTGCCAAGCATGTAGGGCTCCAAAAACACTTCAGCTCCTTAAAATCAATTTTCTTTTACTTCTTTCACAATTATATACAAGAAAGTCCTTCATAGAGTGCTAGAGGCCTCTTCCATTGTTTCTTATGGCAACTGTTGCTTTGTTCTATTTAAAAGTTTCATTGAGTGAGGAGAATAGTTTTAATTTTAGCAAGATAAACTTTTTTTTGATAGTTTGTTTTTTTTTTAATTTTAGACTTTTATAATAAATTTATAGAGTGCCTTAAGGCAGTTCAATTTGCATCATAGGGGCCACCTGAGAAACTCACTGGGGACAGACCACTCTGTTCTGCCTTGAGCACTACTGCCTGGAACCAGAATTGTTCATGAGATGCCTCACATTATAAATAGAGACAACCTCAGGGCACCATATCAATGTATACTGCAGGGTCTTCTCATGCATTTTGAGGGGGAAAAGGCAGTTTTGATATTCCCAAGATGAAAGTATCCCTGATGCTACAAGGATCCTTGAGTACTTAGCTGAAATAGTGTTTTAAAAGGTCAATTTCATAGTTCCAAATAATTTTAAAATTAAAACAGCGATTTTCTATAGTCACTTGATTTTGTGCCAAAAAAGAATATGAAATAATTGTTTAAAGAAAAGATTGTATAACAATGTTGATAGATTAATATAGACAAGGCTACACATATGCTTACATAGTCTTTTATGTACCTACTTATTTTCTTACTAATTTTTAAAATAATGCCAATTATAGACTTTTTGACTTACCAATATGTAATGTTCTGTGACTTAATCTTTGAACGAAGCATAAGAATATCTCACCAATCTTTTGTGGTGTCAATTAAGCCAAAGAATACCTTTGAAATAGTAATTTTATTTTCATTAGGGAGCAAGAGTATTTTAGCTTGCAACACTTTCCAATGACTTGCGGCTTTGCTGTCCTCAGGTTGTCAGACATCCTTTACCTCCTTACACACAAAGATTGACTTAACACAGGCCTGTGGCTAGTGAGGTTTTATCCCCATCTGCTTAATTTGGGGCTTGGAAAATTAGAATGGAACCACCACTTGACCCAGCTATGCCACTCCTCAGTCTATACCCAAAGGACTTAAAAACAGCATACTAAAGTGATGCAGCCACTTCAATGTTTATAGCGGCTCAATTCACAATAGCTAAACTGTGGGACCAACCTAGATGCCTTTCAATAAATGAATGGATAAAGAAACTGTGGTATATATACACAATGAAATATTACTCAGCAATAAAAGACAATAAAATTATGGCATTTGCAGGTAAATGGATGGAGTTGGAGAATATCATGCTAAGTGAAGTAAGCCAATCCCAAAAAACCAAAGGCCAAATGTTCTCTCTGGTAAGTGGATGCTGATCTATAATGGGGGAGAGGACGTAGGAAGAATGGAGGAACTTTGGTCAAAGGGGAGGAGAGCAGAGAAGGGGACATGGGGACAGGGAAGATGATGGAATGAGATGGACATCAAGCCCTAGGTTCATATATGACTGCACATATGGTGTAACTCTATATTGTGCACATATTGTGTAACTCTATGTTGTGCTGCATTTGTGTACAATGAATCAAAATGCATTCCGCTGTCATTTATACATAAATAGAATGAATACATTTAAAAAAATTTAAAAAGAAAGGAAATAAGGGGCTGAGGTTGTGGCTCAGTGGCAGAGCGCTTGCCTCGTACATGTGAGGCACTGGGTTCGATCCTCAGCACCACATAAAAATAAATAAACAAAATAAAGATGCTGTGTCCATGTATAACTAAAAAAACATTTAAAAAAAAGAAAGGAAATAAAACAGCAAAATATATGGATCATTATCAATGCAAAATAGTTGTATGATCGTAATAATGTAAACAGGTATTGATTTAAATAAAAACTATTATATAATTTTATTGGAAACATAAGGAAGGATAAAATATTACTGCATTAAATAAATGGGCATATAGAAAATCATACCAGAATCTTCTATGGCAGGAAGTAGGAATAAGTAATATTTAAAACTGACAAATGAAGAAATAGCACTAAAAGCTATTATTTAGTTATATGAAAGCAAATATTAGAATAAACACCTAAATATCATATAAAATAGTGCCTTTTGGACCAAAAGAATTAGAAGACAGAAATAAAACAGATCCACCTATTACTTTGAAGTATTGTTTGATTTTTTTAAGTATATACAAATAAGACTTCAATAAGAAAAATTATCTTAAAAAAGTCCCTAACAGTGACTGGCATGTGTCAAGTATTTCACATGTATTTATTATTTAGATCATGTGACATCAGGGAATTTGGTAAAAGGTCAGTGATTTACATTTATGGGACCCAGGATTCTTCTGGAGAAGGACGCTTTGAAATCGTGCTCTGAGTGTACTTCTGCTGGAACCTCTCCTGACAACTACTCAACATACTGTCCTGCCACAGAGCAAAATGAGTAGCTGCCTACATAACGCTGTTTGATGGCACTAAAACAGAATCTACCTATCTATCATCTACCAGAATTCCCCAATGACCTGCCAGATGCCTAGATTGTTTTTTTCATTTTTTCCAAGCTCATAGAGTCCAGCTATTAACCCATGGGAGAAGTCAATCAGTTTTCTTTAGTGGATTGTTAAATCTTAAGAAAAACCTCAAACTCTAGTTTGATTATATTAAGTGGCCTAGGATTGTGGTAGCAGGCAAAAGATTCTCTGTGTGAAAAAGCCAAAATAGTTTATTTTTAAAAATCCCGTAACTTTCACATTTCTCTTCCTTGTTGCAATTAAGTTTGCTTAGTAAGAAATGATACTCATAGCATGGCAATTTGCAGTTTCACATAGCACAGCAAACCTGATAAGTACCTATAGAAACAAAGCTAATGCATACAGAGGCTGAGTTGTTCCTTACTAGAATGGGAGGATAGGCAGACAGATATATGTTTACTCAGAGAACAAAATAAAATCATAGCATAGTGTAGATCTGTTGTAATTTTGTACATTTGGTGTCCTGTAAGCCTCTTCTATTTGATTTTCCAACTCATTCTTCATGTTTGGGAAATTCTCTGATATATTTTATTGAAGAGATTGTGCATTCATTTGGTTTGAAACTCTGTGCCTTCTTCTAGCCCAATAAATCTTCGATTTGGTCTTTTGATGCTATCCCACAATTCTTGTATGTTCTGTTCATGATATCTTACCATCTTTACTGTGTGGTCAACTTTCTTTTCAAGATTGTGTATTTTGAGCAGGGCGCAGTGGCGCACGCCTGTAATCCCAGCACTTAGGGAGGCTGAGACAGGAGAATTGCGAATTCAAAGCCAGCCTCAGCAATGGAGAGGCGTAAGCAACTCAGTGAGACCCTGTCTCTACATAAAACACAAAATAGGGCTGGGGATGTGGCTCAGTGGTTGGGTACCCCTGAGTTCAATTCCTGGTACCACACACACACAAAATTGTATATTTTGTATTCATTATCTGAAGTTCTGTCTTCCAAGTGATCTAGTCTGTTGGTGATGCTTTCTATTGAGTTTTTTATTTGGTTTATTGTTTCCTTCATTTCAAGAATTTCTGATTGGTTTTTTGCCACAATCTCTAGCTTTTTCTTGAAGTGATCATTTTTGCTACCCTGTATTTGCTCCCTTATCTCTTTGTTGGTATGATCAATGGTTGCCTTTATTTGCTCTCATGTCTTTTTGTTGGAGTGATCAATTTTTACCTGTATTTGCTCACTTAAATCCTTCTTTAATTTGCAGACCATTTTAATTGTGTATATTCTGAATTCTTTCTCTTACATTTCATCAACTGTGTTGTCAACAGATTCTATTATTGTAGTATCTTGGTTTGTTTGGGGCACTATCTTCCCTTGTTTTTTCATGTTGATTATGTGTCTTCCTTTCTTGTAGTGCTGATCTGAGGTATTGTGGTTTCTATACTATAATCTTGTAGTGACCATACAGATTACCTGTATTTCACCTTGGAGTTCACTTCCAGTCCCGGGCAGGTGTTCCCAGATGGCCACTACTGCAACTAAAGATGGTGGTGGCAGTTGTGGAGGTAACTCAAGATAGCAGTGGGGGTGGCCCAAGATGGATGCAAGCACTTTCAGATATGGGGCTGAATGGGTGGGACTTATAATGGCTTTGGGATGATTGATCAGAGGTGCAGTGCTGTGGCATGCTGAGCTGTGACGGGCTGCTGCCCTCAGGCCCTGTCTGTTGTCCCAAGGTGGAGGCTACTACAAGGGAAGAGATTGGCGATTACTGCAGTGTCCCAAGATAAATACAGGAAGGGAGCGACAGTGTGGACCTTTACATTGAGCAGGAGCGGTCCTGGGCCTGGGCTCTCACATAGGCCTGTGGGGCTGGTCCTAGGCCTGACATTGGCCTGGGCTCCTGCAGGGGTCCCAGGTGGTGGGCCTGGACCTGGGTTTGGGTTCCCACGTTAGTTGGCAAATGGTAAGATGGGGGTGTCCTGGGCCTGACCTTGGCTGGGCTCCCGAGGAGATCCCTAGAGGTGGTCCTGGGCCTTGGCCTATGCTCCCACCAGTCGTCAAGGGCTCTGGTGTGGCTATTTCCTTCGTTATGTAACATATTTTCTCTGAAATTAAAAATTCTTCGGAGCGCGTACTCATCTTGTATAATGCCTTGGTTTCAATTCTGAGCACCAGAAACAAAACTCCTTCTTTTTTTTTTCTTTTTTCCTACATAAATATCACTAATTAATCCCAATTCTCTAACAAAACTAATATTCTAACACTTTGAGTAATCATCACAGGCACTGAGAATGTAGAAATTCCTTCTTGAGACTTCTATGCTCCTGCTCTGACCTGCTCTGGAAGATTTTTACGATTGTCACACAGCTGTCATGGGAAAATATCCACATTTTTGTCTGTCACATGTCTTTGCCCCCTCTGGCAGTCATACTTTCTCTGACTTTTCTACTTTTTATTCTTTTTTTTTTTTTTTTGGTATCGGGGATTGAACTCAGGGGCACTCGACCACATAGCCACATCCTCAACCCTATTTTGTGTTTTATGTAGAGACAGGGTCTCATTGAGTTGCTTAGCGCCTCGCTGTTGCTGAGGCTGGCTTTGAATTCACAATTCTCCTGTCTCAGCCTCCCTAAGTGCTGGGATTACAGGCTTGAGCCACTGTGCCCAGCTTCTACTTTTTATTCTTATGGTGTATTTTTTTAACTTTTTAATTTTTAAATTTTTTTATTTGGTTTAAGTAGTTATACATGACAATAGAATGCATTTATGCACTTTGACGTATCAGACATAAATGCGTTATAGTTTAGTTTTGATTATATTTTTTCTAATGTGCCATTTTCCAATTCATTTATCCTTTTTTATGCTTGTCTAATCTGTTATTACAACCATCTATTGATATTTTAGACTCAGTCATTTTATTTTTCATTTCTAGAATTTCCATTTGTTATGTTCAAAATACAGGTGTCAGTTCTGAAGATAAAAGTCATCTTGACACTTATTTTCTTACATAAATTATTATGTCTACTTTAAATTCTTTGTTGATAACTCTAATACCTGCATTTGTACCTACATATGAGTATGTTTCCAATTTTTATTTTTATTGTTCTTTTTTTTAAAATAGTTATTTTTTAGTTGTAGGTGGACAGAATATCTTTATTTTATTTTTATGTGGTGCTGAGGATCGAACCCAGTGCCTTACACGTGCTAGGCGAGCACGCTACCACTGCGCCATAACCCCAACCTCTATTGTTCTGTTTTTAGTCAATTTGTCTTCCTGGCATTTCTGAAGATTTTTGACTTAGTGCTGGACATTGTAAATTAAAATTTATGGAGATTCTTGATGATTTTATCTTTATCCATAGAGAATCTCTCCCCCTTTTGGCAGACATTTAGAGGAGGATTGCCTTGGTCCAGTTAAAAAAAGATTATTTACAGTCTTTTGTTACTCCAAAGTATTTCTTTTTGTGAATTTCAGCTAAAAGTCTGGAGGTGTTTACTAAGACCTCTTAACTTTGGTGAGCTTTGAACTCCAATTTTTGTCTCCTTGATGCTGTGGTTAATTTAAGATTGTCTCATTTTTAGATTCCCACAGCAGATTTATGCTTGGTTTCTTGGCTTGTACATGTGCAATATAAGAATATGGATAAGTGAGTTCCGCTCCAAAGTTCCTGAGGACCGGCAGGAGCCGCAGAGGGCTCAGATCTGCCCAAAGGAACCTCCACGGGTGTCCAGCCAACAGGAGACCAGGGACTACTACCTCAAGCCTCTGGGGAGCCCAGTCTCAGGGGGGCATTGGACAGCAACTCGGTACAAACTTTGGCGGCAATGCCGTGAATCAGCGTCTTCACCAACAGCCCAGAGTTTCACTCTGTTGTGAAACCCACACCCAGGACACCAGCAAAGGAAGTCCAGCAAGCAACAAACAACGCCACCTACTGGAGGGAAACTATACCCATATAGGAGTAAAAACTGTAACAACTTGGATCAACAAAGCTAGAAGGAAAGACACACAAACATCATGAAAAAACAAGGGAAGAAAATGACTCAAACAAACCAAGATTCTTCAATATTAGAATCCATGGTCAGTACAGCAGAAGAAATGACAGAACATGAATGCAGGATGTACATAATTAAAATGTTCTGTGACATAAAGAATGATATAAGAGAGCAAGCCCAGTCAGCAAAAGATCATTTCAATAAAGAGATACATAGGCAAATACAGGAAGTAAAAGATCACTTCAATAAGGAGATACATAGGCAAATGCATGAAGTAAAAGGTCATTTCAATAAGGAGATAGAGATTCTGAAAAGGAACCAAACAAATCCTTGAAATTAAAGAAACAATAAACCAAATAAAAAAACTCGATAGAAAGCATCACCAACAGATTAGACCACTTGGAAGACAGAACCTCAGACAATGAAGATAAAATATTTAACCAAGAGAATAGAGTTGACCACACAGTGAAGATGGTAATAAATCATGAACAGAACATCCAAGATCTATGGGATCACATTAAAAGACCAAACTTAAGGAAAGACACACAAACATCATGAGAAAACAAGGGAAGAAAGTGACTAAAACAAACCAAGATAATACACTCCTAGAATCCATGGGCTGTACAGCAGGAGGAATGACAGAACAGGAATTCAGGATGTACATAATTGAAATGGTTGGGGACTTAAAGAATGATATAAGAGAGCAAGCCCAGTCAGCAATAGATCACTTTGATAAAGAGATTTGTAGGCAAATACAGGAAGTAAAAGATCACTTCGATAAAGAGATACACAAGCAAATACTGGAAGTAAAAAATCACTTCAATAAGGAGATAGAGATTCTGAAAAGGAACCAAACAGAAATCCTTGAAATGAGAGAAACAATAAATCAAATCAAAAACTCAATAGAAAGCATCACCAGCAGATTAGACCACTTGGAAGACAGAACCTCAGATACTGAAGACAAAATATTTAACCTGGAGAATAGAGTTAACCACACAGTGAAGATGGTAAGAAGCCATGAACAGAACATCCAAGAACTTTGGTATAACATTAAAAGACCAAACTTGAGAATTATTGGGATAGAAGAAGGCATAGAACTCCAAACCAAAGGAATGAACAACCTATTCAATGAAATAATATCAGAAAACTTTCCAAATATGAAGAATGAATTGGATAATCAAATTCAAGAGGCTTACAGGACACCAAATGTTCAAAATCACAACAGACCTACACCAAGGCACAT